>BSBK01004355.1:2500-5000 GCA_027943335.1 Chamaecyparis obtusa
TATGTGTTTGTGGTATTAAGGGGAGCACCCTTCATCAAGTGGTATAGAGCGGGAGTTCTTGAGTGTGTAAATAGATCACCGACTGTGATGCAATTTGCACCAGGGACCGTGGTAGGGTTTCCAGCGCGCATCATGAAAATGCCTCCACGAAGAGAACGTGGCGGAAGAGCTGGTGCTGTGACACCTGAGGTTAGAGAGCTGCAGAGACAAGTGCGAGCATTGCAAGAAGAGATTCGTAGAGGAATGAATCTTAATGTCAGAGATGAAAGCGAGGATGAAGTTGAAAAAGAATATCAAGAAGGAGAAGTCAAAATTGTGAACTAGGAGGAAGAAAGACTTTTTTGGGCCATTTCTAAGATTGGGAAAAAGACCTAAGATTGAGGTTCCTACATTTTCTAAAAATCTTAACCCAGAAGAATTGATCGACTGGATCAATGAATGTGAGGAATATTTTGAGTATGAAGATGTTGAGGATCCTAATAGGGTCAAATTTGTGAAGGCCAGACTGAAAGGTCATGCGAAGATATGGTGGCAAGAGATTCAGTTGGAGTGAAATAGAAGGGGAAAGGAGAAAATCATGAGATGGGATCAGATGGTGGATAAATTGAAGTGACAGTTCATTCCTGTTGATTATGAGCTTGACCTACTGAAGAAAATGCAGAGTTTGAAGCAAGCAGGAAGATCTATTCAGGAGTATACAGAGGAGTTCTATCAACTTCTCATCAGAACAGGCCATGCAGAAGCTGATAAAGAAAAAGTTGTCCGATTCCTTAATGGGTTAAGGCCAAGCATTCAGGAAGAGCTGAATCTGGTTCGAATGAATAGTATTGAAGAGGCATACCAGTTTTCCCTAAAAGTAGAGGAAAAGCTGAACAAGAAGTTTGAGAGCAGACAAAATGGAAGAGGTCGCGGTGGATGATCTGGTGGACGATCATATGGTGGCCGAAATGAAGATCCGAAAAAGAAGGATGAGGCCAGTAGCAGTCAAAATCAACGAGGAAATAATTCCAATCACTTCTAGGATCAGAATAATAGAGATCAAAGAGGAAGAGGAAGAGGAGAAGGATCTGGAAGAGGTGGCTTCCGTGGAACATATTTTCACTGTGGAGAAGAAGGTCATAGGGCATTTGAATGTCCTCAGGGCCAAAGTAGAATAGATAGGAGAAATGAAGGTCAGGCCAGAGTTGCACATGTCGATGAAGTTGCAAGATCATCAAATTCTGAAGATGCTGAAAGAGGAGAAATGCTAATTAACAGAAGAGTCTTGCTGAGTGGTGAGAATGAACCTAAACAAAGGAGGAGCATGTTTCGCACTAGATGCAAGTGTGAGGGTAAATGTTGTGATGTGATTATTGATAGTGGAAGCACTGACAATTTAGTGTCAGAAGAGATGGTGACAAAGTTGAAGCTCAAGAGACAAAAACACCCACGTCCATATCGGATTGCCTGGGTGTAGGATGAACACAAGGTCATGGTCAGCGAATAGTGCCTGGTAAAGTTCAAGATCGGCGGGTACCAAGATGAGGTACTATGCGATATCATCTCTATGGATGCATGTCATATGTTGTTGGGTAGACCGTGGCAGTTTGACAGATGTGCTGTACACGATGGTCGTGTGAATACCTATTCCCTAACAAAGGATGGAGTGCGACATAAGCTAAAGCCATTGAAGGAGACCGAAGAAAAGGCATGTGGTAATGCAAGAATAACATTTGTTGATGGAAGAAAATTCCTAGATGGTATGAGGCATGAGCATGTGTGTTTTGCTTTAATTCCAAAAGTTGGTAAAGAAGAAGTAGAGGATATACCTGTAGAGGTTGCAGATTTGTTGAATGAGTTTCAGGATATTGTATCTAATAATGTACTTGATAGATTATCACCCGTAAGGAAGATCAGTCATCAGATGGATTTGATTCCAGGAGCTAGTTTGCCAAACAAGGCAGCACACAGAATGACACCAGTAGAAAGTGAGGAGTTGAACAGACAAGTACATGAGTTGTTATAGAAGGGATTGATTCGGGAGAGCCTGAGTCCATGTGTTGTACCAGCAGTATTAGCACCAAAGAAGAATGGAGAATGGAGGATGTGTATAGATTCCAGAGCAATAAACAAGATCACAATCAAGTATAGGTTTCCATTGCCATGAATGGATGATATTATAGATTGTTTAAGTGGAGCTGTGTATTTCTCAAAGATAGATCTGAAGAGTGGATATCACCAGATTCGGATCAGAGAAGGAGATGAATGGAAGACTGCCTTCAAGACAAAGGAAGGACTATATGAGTGGTTAGTCATGCCTTTTGGGCTAACCAATGCACCGAGCACTTTCATGCAGCTCATGAATGAGGTTCTGAAAGAATTTGTGGGTAAGTTTGTCATTGTTTACCTAGATGATATTTGATTTTTAGCAAGACATTGGAGGAACATATGATGCATATTCGTATGGTGTTTGAGAAGTTGAGAGATGAGAAATTGTTGATTAATTTGAAGAAGTGCAGTT
>BSBK01004355.1:10000-150543 GCA_027943335.1 Chamaecyparis obtusa
TTCCTCTATAGCTTGTCTCTTCAAAAACTCTAAGATGTTCCATACACTATCTAGAATGACTGTCTTAAGTTCCAAGACTATTTTCTTGAACTTAATCATGTGTTTTATGATCATACCACAAATCTCAGATTTATCAATCTCATTGTATTTATCATAGAGCTTCCCTATTTGATCAATTCTTCCTTCATCTACTATTCTTGTTCTCAACATTTCAAGATTAGGTTTGAATCCTACCTCAGGAGGTTCTTGAGTGTTCTTCCTTTGACTTCTAGTTGTCCTAGAGGATGGATGGCTTGCGCAAGTCTTCTTCTTCCTCTTAGGCATACTGCTATACTTAGGAGGTGGTGTGGACTCCAAGTCAATTGTATCTATGGGTGCAGGAGTGATATCATATGTCTTACTCTTCTCCTTAGGATCATCTTTTTTCCTCTATTTTTACTTCAGTAGAGGGTGCGCTCTCAATTTGCATTGCAATATTGGCTTCCCTTGCTTTATCTAGGTCTACTTATGTTACACCATGGATTTTTAGTATGTCTGGTGTTATCTTTGATGCTTTCCTTTTATTTGCTGCACTATACAAGACTGATTCAACCTGTCTTGTCTTCTCCTCATAGGTACCCCATCTTGGTTCATTAGCATCTTTAGGTGTTGACAATAGGAATTGTGCATAGGCTTCCAAAATGTGTTCTTCCACTTCATAACCAAGTGGATGGATCCACTTAGTACTTGTCTCCACTGCTTCCATGCAAGTGATATCTATCTCAACCATAAAAAAAATGGTATCCTTATACTTTTCTACTATGCTCTCAGGTATCCTATACCTTCTCTACATTTTTATTTTGAATGTCTTGAGCTCCAATTCCATGCAATCATTCAAGGTGATTTTAGATATTGCTTTGAATGAAATTTGTGGCATTATAGGTATACTCTTGTCAAGGTAAAGATCTAATACTTTACCAACAATATGGAAGTACATGTATATTATAAGTGACCCAAATCTAAACACTTTTCTCTTGTCATGTTTGATAGCTCTAATGTTATCCATCAAATGTGTGCACAAAATCTCACACAAGTTGAATTCACCATTTTCTTTTACAATCCTTATGGCTACTAAAATTGTGGTTGCAGACACACTATTTACCCTGTTTCCATGCTGAAATTTATATCCAAGTATCATAAACATAAGTTTGATATATTTCTCCTCAATTGGCTCAATTTTCATCCCACACTTATCACTCTCGGATTTATAGGCTTTCTCAACCAATTTTATGACATCCCTACCCACAAGAAGAATGGTGTCGATCTTAGGAAGTCTGGTCATCTCATAAATGAGATTAGTAGTTATCCAAACATGGACTTGACCAATCCAAAAAAAGTCATCATGAATTCTTCTTAATAGGATCTTAATCCATTCAGATTCATAAAATTCATATGTTGTTGCATACTCAATAATAGGGTTGTTTTCCAAGTGCATGAACTCATCCAGGAATGTCTTGTCAAGATTCATCATTGTCTCTAAGTGTGACCTTATTCTATCCAGACCTATTGGTTCCTTCTTGCAATTAATATATGCGTGTATGTCCTCTACGTGCATTACTCCCATTGAAGTCCTAGAGAATGCTCCTACTAGATCATCTAGGATTGACTTGAAATGATGCTTCTTAAAGATATATCTTTTCCTTTTAGCAACATCAAAAACAACTGGAGTGGCCATTAATTACTTTTTAAATTGCTCAAATATGTTTCCAAGGGTTTCTAAATCATTGCGTTTGAACTAGGGCTTTGCAACAAACTTAACTTCCTTTCATTAATGAAATCAACTGCAATTCTTTAACACAAATTGCTTTGATCTCATGTTCTCTCCAAAGTCTTGAATTTGAATGCAAATTTGTGAATAATGGATCTTCGATGACTTTGAATCAACTTTCTACCATTAATTCTTTCCACATAAACATAGAATCCTATAGAGAATTCCAATCTTCATCTCTGCTATTAATCAGATAGTGATTTCTTGCATATTGCATCAACTAGTCTCCAAACTGCTATAACCAAAGGTGCATACTCTAAGGGTGATTATACCAGCCGCACAAGGGTCTAGAGCTAATCTAGCTCCCCCTATGACCATGAGGGTCATTCATCCAGAAGTAGAGGGTGCATCCATTATGAATGCTTCCAATACATAGTCATCAACATTATCCTTCATTACTTCTATCCAAATTAAGCTCGCATCCTCTGTAGCTTGCAAAAACTTAGCGTCTCCTACTTCATCCAATATTGATCCTTGAGGCTTTTTAGGGATTTCTTGTCTTTGCACTTTTGATCTGAAAAACTTTTAGATTTGTCCAACCTTGTTACATGAGTGACAAATAACTGGAGGCCTTATATTCTTCAGCACATTGATGTGACTTACCAATTTGCACTGTCTAGCTATATGACCATTATAATTACAATTTTGACATGTGATGTTCTAAGGACTTCTAACATTTTGCTATGGATGACTTCTTTGATTTTGCTGAGTCTGATTTCTTTCATTTGATCTACAATTCATAGCTCTATGACCAAACTTATTGCATGAATAATAGTAACCATTGAAAGGTCTTACCTCTTTATAATCTCTTGCTATGTGACATGCTTGTTACAGGCATAACACATTTTTTTTACTAGCTTGCACTCATCCTTAGATGGTTCAGCGTCAACTTCAGTATGATTTCTAGTCTTCTTATCTTATGTAGATTCTTCTGTGCTTTCTTTCTTTCTCACATGTCATTGATTTGATTTTGTGCTTCATTGAATCCAATACTAGTGGTATCTCCTTTAATATTTTGTGCATACAACAATGACTCTATTAGATCCTTTCTCATGTACAATTTTTCAATATGATTCTTTGCTTCTTTTAATTTAGATTCCATTTGCTTCTTAATGTTCTCTATCTCCAAGATTTTCATGTTTGCTTGCCTCAGTTCTTCATCCAACTACTTGTTTTCTTTTTCTTGTTCTTCATAGGCATCTTGATTGTTAAATAGCTTTTCATCCAACTCTTCAATCTGATTCTTTAGAGATGTGTTTTCCTCATTCATCTTTGTGACCATTTTCCCTAAAACACTTGTAGAACAATCTATCAAATCTTTTCTCAGTTTCTTGATGAATACTTGAAAACCACTAACCTTTAGTTTCAGTTCTTCAATTTCTTTTTCAGATCTGTCAAGGTCTTCAAGAGCTTCTTCAATATTATTCTTCAGATGTTTCACTTCTTTCGAACCCATGATCTCCTCAAGTGGTTAAACTTGTCTTCAGAAAACCAAATCTTTGATACCAATTTTTAGGAATGGGAACACTAAGAGGGGGGTGGGGCGTGAATCAATGTTCTATATAATTAATTTCTGGTACTTGAAACTTAACTCAATAACTTAATTATTGAACTAAATATTAAAGCTTGTAAAGTAATCAACAAGACACACATAACACTAGATATGATTATGGGGAAACCTTGGCCAAAGGAAAAACCTTGGTGGGAATTAATACCGACTAATTATTGTACTTGTGTATTATGAACCTGTTAATGTTCCTTAGCCCTGTTAGGAGCTGTCATTACAAAGCTTAAGTACAATGACCTTGTCAAGGGTCAGACCTTGTTAGGAGTCTTTTACAATTAATCCTGTTAGGGGTGAGGACACACTATCCTAGACACTACTCAAATGGTGAAGGCTATAACCTTTTGGATATTAGATACACACTATATCTGCAAATGGTAACTGCTACTATGACATTGCTTGTCTGATTAGTTCCTTTTGTGTAGTAATTCTTTAACCTCTTGTAAAGCTCTACAACATTATAACTACTCTTCGCATACTTCTATTTTTCTTCTTTGAACTCTATATCTCATGCGATCCTCAAATACAAAGATGCATGTCTTATTTATATGCGCAACAAAAACTATTCACTTAGTCGGCCTATGACTAATTACATACAATGCTTCCAAATGAATTGGATCAAGTGTTTTTACATACAATTAGATTTACATGTTTACAACACAAATAAAATAGGTTCATAGCCTTTACAAAACAATATTATAACCACTAACCAAAATACTAATAGTCGGCTCCATACTCTATTTTGTTCTTCCGCTCATTGCATGTGTTACTTCAAATCATTGTGTCTTCATCATACTAACTCATCTGTTCATGCGCTCTTAACCATAGCTTAACAACATAACCAAAATCTTATTTTCTAGGGCGCATACCAAAACTTGGTCATATGCATGTGCGTTGATGCTTTGTTCCTCAGGTGCAATATTGACTATCATGTCTTCCATACTTAACCATTTCTATGATCTTCTAAGTTATGTGCTGACTCCAAAACTCCATATGACTTTGTTTCCATAATGACAACACTAAATCTTAGTCATATGCATCAGTATAGTCAACTTGCAAATAGTTTTACCCATGTAGTTTCCACCATAGATTCCTTCATACATTTCTCTCAGCAAGTTATCAGCCTGATCCTCATTCACACACTTCATAAAAATGCAATCCAGATTTCTTGTCCACAATTTGGATCTAATAATAACATATTTGATTTCTTGTAACTTTAGGGTTCTTTTCTTGTTATCATCCAGTCCTAATGGACACTTCATGTTTCTTAAGTAATAAATAATATCTTGATACCAGACACAATCATCCATATCACAAGTGTAATTAATTTCCATCTGATTGATCTGATTTGCATCAAGATTAGAATGAGCCATTAATTTTTCTAATCCTTGACCTCTAACCAGTTTGGAGATATGAATATCAATGTTAATTTCCTGGATCCTATTTATCCATCTACTTCTCCTTCCAAATACCTTTTGTTGTGAAAAGATGTCCTTAACTACAACACTTGGTACAAAGGCAATCATTGTTGCCACCATGAGATATAATTTAAAAGCCTTAACAACATTTACATGTGCATAAGATTTCTTTTCATTAATGTCATACTTTAATTTAGTAGCTTGTAAGGAATTACTAAAGAAAATAATATGTAGTTCAAAACCCTCACTATTTTTTTGCAATAGGACTACAACAACAATATGAAAAGAAGAAAAAGAGAAAATATGCAATGGATTGTTGTAGTTTGGTGCCTTAAGCATAGACACATATTTGATTTCCTATTTGATATTCTTGAAATCTTCATCAGGCTATTGATCTCAGATCATTTCTTTAACATTTTTGATATAGGTCTACTATTCTCAACAAAATTTGTTAGAAATCTTCTTAAGAAGTTTACCTAGCTAAAGAAGGATTGGATTCCTTTCACATTTTTTGGTTTTTGAATCTTATTAATAGAAACTACCATTTCCAGATCAATCTATACTCCCTATTTTCCAACTAGATTTCCCAATTGTGTGCCCTCAGTTACACCAAATGCACATTTCCTAGGGTTCAAAGAGATACCATACTCTAGGGCTCTTAAAAATATTTTCTCTAAGTATAAGAAATGATCTTCTTCCCTTTTGGAATATGTAGTCAAGTCATCTTGATATACCAAAAGAAAAACATTTATGAACTCAACAAATGCAACATCCATTTCTCTTTGAAAAGTAGCACCAACATTTGTTAAGCCAAATGGCATTCTCACATACAAATATGTTCCCCAAGGTGTTGTAAAGGTAGTTTTGAATTGTTCTAATTCCTTTACAATCACTTGATTATAACTAGAGAAACCATCCATCATGGACATCAGATTAGACCCAGTTACTCTTTGTAGCATTTCCTCCATATTAAACAAGCAGTAGTTGTCGTTTAAAGAAGACATGTTCAAATTTCTGAAGTCTACACAATATGATGTCTCCATTTTTCTTCCTAACAGGAACTAAATTTGATACCCAAGAAGAATTTCTGATAGGCTCTATGATTCCAACATGTCTTAGCTTCATTAGTTCTTCTTGCATTTTAGGTGCTAGGTTAGGATTGATTGGTCTCTATTTTTGCCTAAACATTTTAGCATCTTTTTTCAAAGGAATGATATGCTAAAAAAAATCCTCTATAAACCTTTAAATTATCATAGGACCATGAAAAAACATGCCTAAATATTCTTAATAATCCAATCATATCCTTTCTCACCTATGCAGATATTTCTTTTCCAATGTATACCTTTTTAGGCATTTCTTTAGTACAAGATTAATTTCTTCTAAGTCCATTTGATCTCTCTTTTTACTATCCATTTGGACTCTATCTTGACTATGAAAAAAAAATTCTAAAACAAAAAGTCCCTTAGGAACCTTATTAGTTTTGAGCTGCAAAATTTCATTCCCAAGGACAATTTTTTTTCCTTCAGCAGTCTCTACTAAGGCTAAACAATCCAATTCTTGACCATAGTACTTATCCTCACAGTTCATAAACCTTAGGATATATTGGTCATCCTCAAAGACCTTCCAGTTCTTAACATTTTTTGGTATGCTTGGTCTAGTCTAAATTTTAACCTTAGAGATTCTTGCAAAGGTCATATCACTAGGATTGATTGCAATATTAGCTAACAAGTTAGCCATTTTGTTGTTTCTTCTATCCTTCCATACAATATTGAATGCATAAAAAATCTCAATCATGTCCCAAACTACATTCCTATATTGTTTCAATCTTTTGTTCTTAGAAGCATTAATTGATCTCACTTGAGATACTACCAATTCAGAGTCACCAACTAATTTTATATATTTGATTCCATGTTTATATGCCAATCTTAATCCAATCAACAATGCTTCATATTCTTCTATTTTATTTGTGCAAAGGAAACTTAATGTGAAAGAAAACTTATAAGTGTTTCCATCAGGAGAAATGAGTAGAATACCTACTCCTAAACCATCTTTACAATTTGCACCATCAAAGTACATCACCCATAACTCACCTTTCTCAAATTTGGCATTTGCTTCCACTATAATAAAAGGTAGGATAGGTTCTCTTTCAAGTATAGTGACTTATTCCTTGAAAGCATTGATGTTAGTATCTACAAAACATGTAATCTCATTGTCAATATTTTTCTCAATCATGTGGGTAACTCTTGGCTCCTTTTCAACTTTAACAGATTGGTCATTACTTTTGAAAGTTGCATAGGAGAAGTCACATTGTAAACTTCCACCCATAGAAGAACTCCACTTTCTAGACAATAGCATCCCATAATGAGGTGGGATGTCTACTACCAGGACACTCATAGTCAAATAGGCTACCAATTTATAGGGAAGTGCATTAATAGTTCCAATAACTGGAACCTCCCTTTGATCCATTGCACAACATCCTCCCTGAATAGTGTCAACCTTGAGACCTAATCTCTACATGATTTTAAAAGGCATAACAATTTTTAATTCTCCTAAATCAATCATGAAATTCTTTACTATCATTACATTTACTATGATACTTAGGAAAAATAGATCTATGTTTTCAAGGCATGCATTTACAAAATTGTCCAAATACATTGGTGGTATTTGAGATACCACACCCTGGACTTCCATTTCTTTCTTGGCCTCAACTTGGGGCTCACCTGTGTTACAAATAATATTATTGTCATGAACATTATCAACCCATGCTAAAGATCTATCCTTATGCTCAAGGATTCTTAATAATTCTAATAAGGGAACCTTAATAGTAATCCGAGACAAAATTGACAACATATCGATAGGAGTAGAAGAATGAATCTCAATTTTCATACCTTTAGTATCCCTTTGCTTTTCAGATGCATCAGTTGTTGTCATCACCTTTTTTTCATTTTTGGCCATTGTGTTAACTATATTCTCAACTTCCTTTTGGTTGTCAATGTCTTGGATAGTACACATCTTTATAGCCCCAACTCCTTTTGGTTCCCATTTCTTGCCTTTTACATTTTTTTCTTTTACTACATAATCACCTTTTGGCTTATTCCCAATAGGTTCCCTGGAATTGGTATTCTTTATGAACATACCAATAGCCTTGCCAGTGTTATCATTTGCTATCATGCTTCTAGTTTTCACTTGTGCTACCATTTCTATAGTGATTCTAGCAATTTCTTCCTTTGAGGGTCTTCTTAAATTCACTTCCTCTGAGGAAGATGTCATGTTACATGTCCTTTCATCAATGTTCTCATCATCAGAAAATACCTCTTGATGGAATAATGCTCTATTATGTCTCTTCAAACACATTAGTTGCCTCATCAATGTCTAAAGCATCTTCATGTACCGATAATGAATGAGTAAGATTACAACCAATGTCATCATTGTTTTCTTCGTGATCTAATTCCTCAATATCATCATCTTGGTATGTAGCTATGGATTGTGCAACCACACAATGTTCTATAGAATGAGGTGACTAATAGGCCATACACCATGGTGTATCATCCACAACGTTCATAAAAGTCTTTTGTAATGGATAAGGGATGACCTTGTCACTATTTCCTTTTGCAGATGGAGGAATAGGTTTTCCATCCTTCCATTGGTTGTTATAAGGGAAATTTTGCAGTCTATTATGCCTATTGAAATTATTGTTGAAATGGGGATTTTGTATAGTAGAAATCTTCTCATGTCTATTACTTGATGTTTTCAAGTCTTTTAGTGCATTCAACACTTTATCCAACTTGTCTTGTTCTTGCTTCTTGTTTTCAAGATTCCTTTCATTATCCCTCTTATAGTTCTTGTTTCCAAACAACTTGGGGTCATCTCTTTTCCCACCCAGTTTACCAGATATCTTCATATTGTTTCCAATTTTCACAACAATCCTAAAAGAATCCCTAAGAGTTATTGATTCTTTATCTCTTAGTAGGTATCCAATCTTACCATCAAAGGCATTGAAATGTAAAGATAATCTGTTATATCTATATTTGGGCAAAAGATAAAGTTTGTAGAATACTGATTCACCCCCCATCTCAATATTCCCTATTTCTAACAATTGGTATTAGAGCTTAGTTACTCAGAAAAGAATCATTCAAGGAAAGCCTAGTAGCTTGAGTAAGATCTCTATGGATATGGATCAACTACAAAAGAATCTTGAAGAAGCTCTTGAAAAGATTGATATGCTTACTGATGAAAGAGACACTCTGAAAGGGAAATGTGATGATGCAAAGAACCTCATTGAGAAACTAACAAAGAAGTTGGAAGATCTGAAATCTAAAAAGGAATCTGAAATTCTTATTGAAGATTGTGATGACAATTTAGAAAAATAAAATGTGATCCTTAAGCATGAACTGAAGATAGCAAAACTGAAATTAAGTTTGAAAGATGGAAATAGAAAGAATTAAGAAAATCTAAGATTTGAGAATGAAAAGTTAAAGATTGAAAATGAAGAACTAAAATCTAAACTTGGCAATGTAACATCTGAACTTGAGAAAGTCAATTTGCAGTATGCTGAACTTGAGAAATATAGCAAGATTGTGAAAGGTGAACTGACTCAATCCAAACAAAAACTTGAAAGGCTATATTCAAATAGTGAGAAGATCGATGAAAAAGTATCTTTTGGGAAACCATCCTATGATAAGACTGGACTTGGATTTAACATGTTCAGAACAAATGATAAGAACAAGGAACCAGATCTAAATAATCTAAAAGTCTAGATGAGAAGAAGTCTGATGAGATCAAAAAATCAGAACAACCACCTAAGCAAGAAGAATCACCCAAAGGTATGCAAAGAGAATTCAAAGGTAGATGTTTTGGTTGTAATACTATTGGTCATATGAAGAGAGATTGCATAGGTAAGCAATTTAAACCTCTTAATGGTTATTGTTATAATTGTCATGGTTTTGGACATAGAGCTATTGAATGTAGAAAACCTAAAGTTATTGAAAACAATTATGGTAGTAGAATGTTTAGGAATACTAACAATGTAGATAAGAGACCTACTGAAAATATGAACAGAAGAAATGGAGTAGTATGTTATAGATGCAACAAGGTTGGACACATTGCTAGAAACTACAGATCACAAATCAATCAGCAAGGACCAAGATATGGAAACAATGAAACTATTTGTCAGATATGCAACAAGATTGGATGTATAGCACGATTTTGCAGATTGAACAATGGAGTTTTTCATCCTAACCCTAACCCTAGAAATCATGAAAGAAGAAATGAAGATGCAAGAAACAGATAGAAAGGTTGATATAGTAATGCAGATGAAGTGAAGTTTGTTAAAAGCATAGATCAAGGAGACATATTCAACATTGAAAGTAATCATAAAGATGAAGTATCAAGTGGTATGAATGAATCCTTACCTGACCTATCTGGAAGCACTTGATTTATGAAAATTACTGTAGATTAGGAACTTAGAATTAGTGTAGAAGTAGATTTATGATGAATTAAGTCTTGCACAATTAATGTAAGGTAGTTTATGATGCACTGATGCTATGGTTAAGACCACAAAAGAAAATATTATGTTTTGCGAGATCGCACAAAGTTTTAAGTTTTTGCAGGTTAACAGAAACAACTTTTTGGAAAGAAGCGGCAAAAGAATTGAATACGATGTCAGACCTAAGTGAGATTGAAGTAATGAAAGGTTATGATTGATGTTATTTGATCATCAAAGTGAGTTGAAGTTTTTAGGAGAGTAAAGAGAAGTGATTGGAAGCATTTTGCAATGATTTGGTGAAGGATTTCAGTGCCGAATCTACTCAAGCCCTAGAATCGTGAATTTGAGGTATTTTACTTGGCTGATCTTTGAATCAGTATAAAAGACTAGAGGCAATAATGGATGTGTCTTTAATTCATAATGTCAAAGACAAAAATAGACCTAGAATGAAGAGGGAACTAGTAGAACCCTTGGAAGAAGATAACCCTAGTTTAGCATTATCATCCGTACCAGACAAAGTTTGGCATTTGGAGAATGTGAGAAGTTATCATGGATGCAAGTTAGAAACTGTCAGTGATAGTGATTTTACCAATGAATATCAGAAGATTTACAATCAGGATATGACATTGAAACAAGGATATGAAGATTTGAAAGACAATGAGATTGTTAAGTATGCATTGAAGTATGAATTTGACAATGAAGAATGCACTAAGATTATTTTGAGCAGAATTCACAATGGAAAGTTTTGGCTAGAGGATAGAGTGATAGACATTACAGCTGACTTGATTCATGAAGTCACTGGACTATCTAAAACTAGTGCTATTCCTTTAAATGAAAATAATATGAGGAAAACAGTCATGGAAAACATAGAATCAACCTATAATGGTAGAGGAATTGTGATTAGCAAGATCAAACAACATGATGTTAAAGATATTTATGCAAGTTTCTAACCACAAAGTTTTGTGCAAATTTTAGAGAAGATGACATGGTAGCTGAAATGGTACACATAGCCTATTTAATGTGTATTGACAAGGTACCAGTTGATATGTGTGAAATTCCGAGAATACAATTGTTTGAAAACTTGGAGAAGATTAAGAAAACTAAGTATGCACAATTTAGATTTTCATCCTTAATCACATACATGTTTTTCCACCTATTGAGAAGATTTTCGTAGACCATTGCAAATGATTGGAATGATGGTCAATCTTCTATGGAAAGGATAAATAAAGTATATATGAAACATGTTATTGACAAAGTGAATGAGACTGCTATGTTAGTGATGAAGATATTTTAGAAATTGGTAAATAGGAGATCAAGGATTCCACCGTCTATTATGGAGAAATATAAAGATGATATATGTTTTATGGTTGACATTGACTTTACCTATATTGAAGCAATAGAGCCTAGAATTGAGTACATAGACCCTCCTAGCTATGAGATATCTGAGATAGAAATGGAAGAATATGTTGGCACGTTACTAAAGTGTAAGTTGGACACTCAGTGCAAAAGGTTTGGAACTTTTGAAGAGAATTTCAACTCTACAAAAGCTATAATTGAGGAGAAGTAGTCTAAGAAGAGAGTTGACAACACTATAAAGAAAATATTGAAAGATTAGGATTGACACAACATGAGTTTTAGATAGCAAAGAACACAATAGCAGCAATCAGAATGAGTGAATAGAAAGAAGTTTTTTCTACCCCACCAATTGCAGTACAACAGAAAGAACCTCAAGTCAAGGTGAAAGTAGAGGAACCAGAGATGGAACAAGAAATAAGAAAACCTACTAGGTCTACCTCCTCCACTACTAGGAAGAGAATGAAAGAAATTGCTACTGGACCTGCTAAGAGGTAGAAAATTTTGGTGCCACCAGTTCCTAGGAAAGTTGCAATAATTAAAGATGATGACACTACTTTGGTTAAGAAGAAAGCTTGGAAACCTAAAGTTGAAAAGCTTAATGAGGAGATTATTGAAGATGGAGACTTTACCAGAATGAATAAGTACTACAGTCTTTATGATTATTCAGACAGACTTAACTTGGAGAATGTAATTGTAAATCACATGGTTTTTGCAAATAAGAAGTTTGACACTATTCGGGGTCAGATACATGATGACTTGTATAAAAAACTTGTAAATAGAAAGAAGAGAGCGCAAGAATAAGACACTTCTATTAGAGTGAATCTAGTCAGAAAGCTTTGTGATGTGAGAGATGATGCACACCTGAAGCAGATATTGAAAGCCTTAAGCACCCATCTGAGAACCAAAAGGAGAACCATTCTAATTATGGGAGATAGATATGATGAAGTTAATTCTAATACAAAGCAGGCAATAATCAAGGTTATGGTAGAAATTGCTGGAGAACCATCAATTGTAGCAGAACAAGCAGGTGAAGTAGAACAAGAGGATATTCTCTCTCCTCCAGCTATTAGCATTGAAGATGAATCAATGAATGTAGAAGGTACAAAGGTCACCTTGGATACTAATGACAAAGTATTCAAGAATTTAGGAAACATTGTTGACAATTCAGCTCTTGATGAACCAGATACAAAAGTAGAGTAGACACAAACCACTATTGAAGAACCTAAAGCAATAGATATTCAAGCACCTATTCCTATCAAAGAAGACATTAGTTTTACTCCTGAGACTAGAAAGAAGAAGGAAATTGGATCTTTATTTGAGGATTTAGGAAAGGAAGTTGATGATGATGATCAGTTGGAACTGATCACTTCTTTGAATAAGATTATTGGCAAGAACAAGAAAGTGAAGAATCTTGAAGGGAGTCTGAAGGAACTAACTGAGAAGTTACAAAGCATTGTAACTACACAAATTATAGAGGTAGACCCTTTGGAGAAGGCTAAGAAGGTAATGATCACTTTTGATAATGAATTCACTAATCTATCTAATATTGCAAAAGTGAGAGCTCAAGCAGCTTATGAAGCTGAAATGCTTTTGAATATTAGCCAGAATATCAAGAATGATATTAATAGTCTTGATATTTGTATCAAGGACTTTAGGAAGCATTTGGAAATAGGAAAATCTTTTTACATACAGTGTACAAAATCAGAGACCTTAACAGCAGAAGATCAGAAGATGAAGTTGAAAGAAGTAGAAATTCAGAATGAATGTAACCTTCTTTCTAGCACCAATGTGAAGGTTTTAGATATTGAGAAGAAAGTTAGGAAGCTTTATGATGAAATTAGAGTTTTGCAAGATGAAAGGAACAAAAAAATGAGAAGATTTACTCTTTTGAGAGAGCACACTTCTATGAAGTTAAGTGTAATTGAAGAACAGTTGGAAGAATGTCTTTCGGCAAAGACATCTTTTTAGAAGTTTAACTTTGAAAACCTTCCAGCATGTCAAATAGCGGCTTATGGACTGAGCACTTTACTCAATGTGGCAGATTCCATTAAGAAATCATGGGAGAAGGAGATAGAAGCAATTAATGTTGATTTTGCAGATTGTGTTGCAAGCCTACCAGCTTTGCAATAAGGAACTAAGGTATAATCTTTTTTGTGACACAATTTTGTAGCCCTCCCTACTTTATTTTGTCATTGTTGTCAAAGGGGGAGAGATATAGAGCAGAAAATTGTTGTATATGATATGGATTGATACTCTTAGGGGGGGTATTTTATTCTAAATTATATTTTGATGAGTTATAAGGATAGTATATGTATATGTTATACTATGGCCACAATTTTGAGATTTTGAGTTGTACACTTAGCCAATTTTTTCATATGTTGCCACCAGTGACAAATGGGGAGATTGTTGGCAATTTGGCTGAGCTGAGTACATAGATGTTGTCATTATGGAAACATATGATCCATATGAAGAGCACAAAGGTTAGAGAGCAAGTATAGTAGAGTGCATTGCAAATTTGTCTAAGTGTGAGACAACATTTTCACCAGTGTACCCGGACACAATTTTTGTTTGCGACATTGACTGGAGTAAGTTCAGTGTTTGCACACTTGAAGATAGAATCTATGATGTCTAATGATGACTCATCTCAGAGCGCAAGTCATTACGACATGTACAGAATTAGTTATGATAGTTTTACCGAAGACAATGTTAAGCCGACATGACAGTTTTGAAGATAAAATTGGTAAATAGTTAAGGGATTATTTTGTTTATCAAAATAATGTCTTAACAATATAAAGGGATGAAATTCTAGATGTTAACCCTTAGATAAAGATATATGGAAGCCGACCATGTAAAGTTATTAGCCTTAATAACTTGTATATATGTAATTGTAAATTGTAAGAAAATGAGAGGATGTGGTAATATTGTAATGATATGATGTGAATGTAAGAGCAGCGAAAAGATATTGATGCAAGTAGCATAAGGTTATGTACCTTAATCCATTTTTTTAATCAGTATACATTGTACATTGCTTGTTTGGGTAGTGGGCTCATCTGGTAATCAGATTTTGTATTGACAACTCCTAACAGGGTTGAGGCTTCTAACAAGGCCTATAGTCCCTTAATCAGGACTGATACACTATATGCTTGTAATAGACTCCTAACAAGGTCAATATCCTTAATAAGATACTTTTGATTAGTGGATCTTTGTGGGTACCATCCCCACCGGGGTATTCCCTTGGCCAGGGTTTCCTCGAGAACATATCATGTGTTATGAGTTCTTTAGTTTTATTGCTATGCATGTTATTTAGCTTCTTATGTTATGCATGTGTAAAGATAATCTGTTATATCCATATTTGGGCAAAAGATAAAATTTGTAGAATACTAATTCACCCCCCCCTCTCACCCCCCCCCTCTCAGTATTCCCTATTTATAACAACATGTACTCTCAATCCAATGTTTTATAGTCCAAGAGTGGCATGATTCTATTTGTATCATCAATTTTTATTCTTTTTTCTTTTAATCTATTGTCTCTATATTTATCATAATACCTAATGAGAGAATTATTTTTTAAAAGGTAGGAGGAATCAAAACCCAACCTATTTCAAACATGTCCTAATAGTGAATAGTGTTAGGGTTGGACTAGATTGGAACTACTCGATTATCATGAAAAAGTTAGTAGATTGATGAAAGGTAGAGGGGACAACATAGATATTATGAGTCCATGACAACTCAAAAATAATACACTTGAATTCTGATAGCAATATCACGATTTGACATATATTGTGGAAAATACCTCATATACTTATCGAAATAATTTATTTGAAAATGGGTTAGCCAATTTTATAAACATCATACCACCAATTTCAAACAATCTTGAATATCTATAAAATAATAGAACAACAAATAAAAAATATTGCTCTCATAAAGACTCGCAACAAATTATAGAGGCTCACAGCAACAGATAAGAAAACTTTTGATCATACAAATAGAATCACACCATCCTTGAACTGTATTACAATGGTCGAAATCTCAAAAAAAGGTACATGGTAATTGTGTGATCCATGGTAGTGAAGGTACATTTAACCTCAACTATTACGGTCTACACAGGTGTTATCAGCACCATGCCTTATCATTTCAACCTTTTGCAACGACAGATCCCTATCTCATATATGGACAATTCCTGTCATCTCAACCAGTCTGCATTGCTTTAGTTATGTCACTATGAGTTTGTTTGTCTACCATCAACCATGTTCTTGGTTGAGATTCTTTTAATCCTCACTATCTGGTCAATCATTATTAGTTTTCAGTATAAATTAGTGTGATTAATAGTCAGCTTTATAACAGACATTTGTGTTTTCTCGTTAGAAAATGAAGCTTCCTATTGTGATATTTCTTTCCTCAACATATCATATTTACCCAAAAATGAGGGTCGGGTTAATAGGAAGTCAATGTTACGAGGCAATAGTAGTTTTTGATTCCTATAAAGAAACTCAAACTTTTTAATTTCTTAGAAATTCATTTACTATGGATTTCAAAATCTTGATTCTTAATTTAGGTGCTTATTTTAGATTTGCGACTATTTTGGGAAAGGATGATATTCTTAATTTAGGTGCTTATTTTAGATTGGTGACTAGTTTGGGAAAGGATAATTATGAGTTCTGGAAAAATTAAATCTTGATACATCTTTATTTTATTTTAATAATATTGGAGTTCTTCAATTTGAGGTATTATTACTGATTATGTTCCACTTATTTGTTCTAGTTGATCCTCACTAATTTAAAAATAACTGTATTCTTTTCTTGTATGTTTAAATTAAGCTATCGTTAGATCATGATGTTCCATAGCATGGGATGAAGCTGTTTGTCAAGATTTAACTTCTAAAATTTTATCTTAGGTGTTATCTTTTACTTTTATAAGCATTTATTATTATTATTATTATTATTATTATTATAGTCAATAAAAGTGTACCATCATGCTTTTCTACATCGATCTCTCTGTAAAGGTTGCATAGAACACAATCACCATTTATGTTTTGGTGGGAGAGCTAATGGCTCTCTATCAACTCCACCATTAACTACCTTCACAAAAGATGATAAATTATTTAAAACCTAATAGATTTTAACTTTTCTAGGCCTAGTGTACAATACCTATTTTGAGTTTAGTAATATATACAATTTGTTTTAGACAATACTTGTCATTCTATCCCCAAAACTTGAAATGGCTTGCATAGTTCCTTCTTATCTCAAGCAGATCCCTTCTCTAAATATTATCATTATGAATAAACTTGTGTGTCAATATATTCAAATAGGATAAATAGGACATAATATTTAAGGACATTCCTTAGAAGAATAAACACTACTAAGTGTTCAATTCAGAATTACAAAAATGTCTACTAACTCCTTTTTTCCAAACTTCAGAAACTACTTAATAATAATAGATTACTTTTAAAAATAGTTTCATTAAAACAGAAGCAAGAAAGGCTTACAAGAATGCATTAAAAAATAGATATATACATAAATGCACATATTATAAAGACTCACAAGAAAGCATGACAAAAATAGAAATCTCTATAACTATAGTGGCTCACAAGGATGCATAACAAAGATATATATCTCCATAAATGCAGAGATTATAGAGGCTCACAACAACAGAAAATGAAAATGTGACTATATACAAATAGAAACATACCATTCTTAGACCAAATTACATTCGGTGCAGAGTAGATGTCACAGACAAAAAGAATGTTGAGGAGCCAAACAATGATCTTTAAACATAAGGACAACAAAATAGGTCAAAATAATAACCCATTACAAAAAATCCAAAAACACTCTTGACACATCAATAGCTGGGGGCTGTATTATTTGGGAAAGATATGTTAAAATCCATCATGCTCAATATAAAGCTGATATGGGTCCATTCGTACTTGATTCATTTCATTTGTAAAGTGACTTGAAAAGAAAGCGGACGTTCATTTGCATAGTGAACATCTTATCCAGTTACTCTGGCAATTGTGTGATGGGGGAGGGAGTGAAGGTACATTATACCACGTGCGAAGGCCATGGTTGCCTCAAGCATTATCAATGCCATGCCTTATCATTTCAACATTTTGCAAAGACGACAAAACCCTAAATAGCGTAAGAACAATTCTGTCATCTCAGCCCATCAACTTTCCATTTTTACACCGTGGGTTTGTTTGTCTATAGCATGACACATCCACCATGTTCTTGGTTGAAACTTTTTAATGTAGCAGTTAATGTTCACTATGTTGTCAATCACAGCATCTATAGAGACATATGAGTTTACAGCATACTGTAATGTGATTATCAGTCAGCTTTATAACGGTTGTTTGTGTTTCCTAGTGAGTGCACAATCGTATCAAGATCATGTGGAGTTGTGGCAGAAAAATGAAGCTATTTCTTTCTTTCATATATCATATTTATAAGAAAATGAGGGCAGATTTGACAGAAGGTCAATGCTATGAGGCAATAGTTTGTGATTTCAATTGGTTAAGTCGAACTTATTATTGCTTACAAATTCAAACATTGGTTTCTCAAGATGGTTGACATGGTTGACAGTTAACATTATGTTTGCTCTTTCGATCGTCACAACCTTCACTTGCATTTGATTCTAATTCTTAAAGACACACTTTTATGAACAGTAAATTTGGAATGAGGTTGATGAAGGGATAAGATAGGGTTTGTGAAACGGACATAGGGATTGATCTGTTTGCAAAAGAGAACTACAACTTTCCAAGTGGCATCTTGTGATTGACGTAGATGATTAGGACAAATATTTAAAAAAATATAGAGATTTTTATTTCACCATTTTGTATCTTGTGAATGAACAATGTCTTGTTTGAGTCTATGCACTTAGAAATTTAAGTATTTGGAGTCATGTGCAAGGTTGACTTTCTCTTTTTTTTTAAATGGTAGAGGTGTGTGCAAATGATTATTTAGTCGATTAAAACACAATTTTATTTGTTTCTTTTAATGTAGTGATAACTAAAATATGAGAATATATTTTAAGTGTCTTCATTTTGTCATTATTTGAGATGTGACAATGTAACACAATTTAAAATAAAAATAAAATAAATGATTTTAGAGAGATTCTCTAATCACTTAGAAGAGGTATGGCAAAAACGTATGAAGTAGGGATGTTTTCTCAAAAGGAACGAGATGTTTTTTGGTGAGATGAGCTCTAGACCACAAAAATGGCTTCAAAGGTATTAGGACTTGGAGAGATGCATTAGGGTGAAATAGAAAAGAAAAATTAGACTGAAATCCAAGAAATATGTGGTTGGGGTTAGAAAGAATTCCCAGTGGAGAAAAAAAAGGAGCTCTATATTTTGGAGGAAGCCAATAAGCATGATAGATGATGTACTAGCTGATTAGCATCACGTTGAGTTGGTTTGATAGTATAGGTGATGAGTGGTGACTCAACCTTAAGGGAGTTCAACATTTGTTAATTTATTGCAATATTTAGCTAATTTAATGATACAAAAGGAGTTAATTGTGTATTCACTATATTTTCTCTAGCACATGCATGCATCAAAATGGAGGATACAAGGCACTTGTGGAATAATCGTTCTAATATTGATATTGGTACCACCATTATAGATGGACACATAGGGTAATATGATGAAGGAAACGATATGGATAGATATATGTAGGATGATCCTTAATAGAAACATGTAGCAAAACCTACATTACTAATGTCACCATACAAAGGGAATATCATAGAGAGTTGACATGCAAAATTTATGAGTGTGAAATAATAGAGTGATTATATAGATATATAAAGGGGTGGTTATTTGTTGAAAACTGCAATTGAAACAATTGTTGTATTGTTGTTGATGTCAAACCTTAATTGGTTAGACTGTTGCTATCTAAGAAAGTACTATATCTATTGGTTGATCAAAAGGATTAGGGAAAGGGAAATAACAATAGCACCTAAGCAAAGGTTGAGTTATTTGATACTTCAATGAGTACTTGATTATTTGGCACTATGATCAGATAATATATTGTTTATCTAAGTAAGAAGAAAGACTGAAGAAGTAGGCTTAACTAAGAAAAAGAGAAAAAATTTAGTTTAAGATGAGTGATGTTAGTGTCAACCGAGTGCCAGTATATGTTGAGTAAAACTAGTGTTGACCGAACATCAGTTTATGTTGAGCGATAGGAAATTACTGAGCAAGACAATGTTGGCTGAGGAAGACAGTTTCTAGAGATGACCGAGTTACATAGTTATGACTGAGGAGATGAACATAGTATTGACCAAGTGTCAGTAATTTACATTTGGAAAAAGAATTCAAATTTCCAGCCGACTCAGTCGAATTCTTGGGTTATGTAAATCATGTTGACTTTATTAATTGATTATATGGAGAATTTAATGCATGGTAAATCATTTTATTATGGATTTAGTGAGGAGATTGAAGATGTTTTTAGAAGGATGTATGAAGGACTTAAATGTTGGAAGGATTCATTGGATCTAACCTTACCTAAGATCTACGAAGGAGATTAAGAGGCAAAAGATAGATCTATCTAACTAGAGAGGTATAAAGGAAACCTAATGGTGAGGTGACAGAGTATGCTGGTGTTGTTGATGTTATTGACTGATAATTCTGAAGGTGAAAATCAGAGTTTTGATTGCTTGAAGTGAATTTTGAGCAGATCAAAGATGGAGATGGAAATGATACCCAGTCAGTAAATCAACATATACATGTGCGAATTGGATATGATATCTGCAAAGTGAGTTGTATGTTTAATAGATCAGAAACTACTGTGAATTTCTAGCCATTATAACTGTCAAAATCCTTTAATCAAGGTTGACCTAATAGACATTGATAAATCCTTTAATCAAGGTGGCATTCTAGTAATTGTAAGAATTTGCAAATAGAAAATATTGAACCAAGGATCTAGAGGTTGAAGAAAAGCACAAGAGAGAAAATATGAATGCAATGATGGATTGAATAGATCCAATGAATTGATCTTGAATGATTGATGAATGCTCAATTAAATGATTACATAATAGGCCTCCTTATATAGGAAAAGCAATAAGAGAGAATGATAAGGAGATGATAAGCTATCACCTATGCTAGGTGTAATCACATGTCCACCAAATGTGGATCATCCTCCAATATGCAATAAAGTATGTGCATTGGATTAGGATGATAATGTGATAAGAGCACGAAAGGTGGATCTCACACACAATGAGGTATGTGAAGACAACTATCCCACCAAAAGTGAAATTTCTCCTACACCATGTGCTTAATAGATGTGCACACTCTTAGGTGTCTCAATCACAAATTACTATGCAATGCATTAACCTAAGTAAGATTAAGTAAAGTGTAATTAGGAATAATTAATTACACCAACACCCCCCCCTTAAGTGCAACTTAGGGGAATGCACTTAAACTCGCAATGCAAGATGGGTCCCGACTGCTAGGCCATGTTAGGTACCCATGTACAAAATGCAATACATGAAATACATAACTCTCATAAAGTGCAGAAAGAGGGAAAACCTCATGGGAAAAACCCTCCCCCAAAAAGAAAGAAGAAAAAAAGATGCATGGATGGATGGAGTGCTCAAGACCCCCCAAGAACTACATACATCATGTATATACAAAGAAGTATCCCCCCATAAGAAGGATAGTTGGAGACATGATATCCCCCACATAATGTAGAAGCTCCCATGTTGATGAAGAGTACCTACAAATAATAGATCAACCAATGCTTACAAGAAACATGTCTCCCCTTAGGGAGAAATAGATACATCAAATGAAGAAGAAGACAATCCTTGTGCAAATGGAAGGAGGAAGTAGATGTAGGTCTCCATGAATGAATCTCTGAAGACTGAGTAGGAATCTCCAAGCTCAAAGACTCTATCACTTCATGTGACAAATCAAGTGAAGAAGGAGAAGAATCAAGTACACTAATCTCCAAAGAAGGTGAAGAAGTGTCCCCATCTATCATGAAACTGTCATCAAGGGAATGAGAAACCCCCTCATGTATGTCTTCCAAATCTACATCATGAGAATCAACAAATGCTGAAGATGCATCCAAGTGGTCATCACACTCTGCAAGATCTGAAACACTATGATCATCCTGCTGAATAGTAGAGCCCATGTCTGAAGAAGCAGGAAGTGGAGGAGTAGGAAGATCAACACTTGTCTCAACAACAAAATGATTCAAGTGCCCAAAGTTCTCCTCATAATTATCCCTTGGCAAAGGGATGGGTACATCATGAATATCATCATCATTATCAACAAAATTAGAAAAAGAATACAAGCAGGATGTATGATCAACAACTCCCATAGCTATGACATCTCTAGTCTCCATGTCCCTAATGTAGACATAATCAGGAGTGAACTCAACAATTTTACCTTGTGCCCCATGTGTAATTTGATAAATAGAAAGGAGATTAGTGGTCAAGGATGGTACACAAAGAACATCATTAAATGTCCCTTCTCCCATAGGAATAGAACCTTTCCCACAAGCTCTCATGAATGCGTTGTTAAACATCAAAATATTAGGAGAATTACAAGGCTCAATAGAAGAAAACATATCCATAGAAGATGCCATATGATGTGATGCACTTGAATCAAGAATCCATTTACCTTGCTTAGGATGTGTGGAAGCCATGAGTGGTTGTCCTTTACCTTTATCTTCGGATGATGATGAAGATGTAGAAGCTGTCAATTGTGTAGAAGAAGGAGCAAACACTAATGAGGGAAACTTAATGTTGTGTTTCTGAGTAATGTGAGTTAGCTCATCAATCTTCTTTTGAAAACACTTATGCTCATCATGTCCTAACTTTTGACAATATGCACATTCATCTCTCTTTCTTCTAGATGATTCCTCTCTTGAAGAGGACTTGGATTCAGTACTTCTTAGTGAAGAAGATTCATTACCTTTGTCATGAGGCTTAGGATCCTTATTGTGTTTCTTTCCTTTTCCATTAGAAGCCTTTGAAGTAGACTCACTTGCAATCAATGCTTGATGTGTGGAAGGTTTCAACTGACCCATGTGTGCCAACTTTGCTTGTTCCCTTGTGAGCTGCGCTGCAAATTCATCAAGAGAGGGCAATTTGTATGCACTAACAAGAGCATCCATAGTAGCATAGAATGCAGAAACAAAGATAGAATAATCAGGACCAAGCTTGGAAAGAATAGAAAAGATCAATTGTTCATCCCCTTTAACAATGCCACATGAAGAAAGCTCCAATCTAATAGTATTGAACTTAGAGAAAAAATCTTGACTATTGTCAAAATCCCTAGGATTGAGACCTATGAGATCATTCTCTAATCTGAATTTTCTCATTCTATCAGGTTTACCAAAGAGTCCTTCCAATGTGATCCAAGCATCATGAAGATTTGTGCTAGATTTAATATGAAAGAGCATGTCGCGAGAGATGGATGATCTAAGAGAGCCAAGTGCTTTATCTCTTTGATCAAACCATTTTTCACCTTTCTACAACACCTATTTGAGGTTCTTGATCCTGCACAAGAGTCATTCTAAGCAATCCAAGACTCAACAAATGATCACTTAAAGATACTTTCCATTCATGGTAGTTATATGGAGTGAGGATTTTAACCTTTGAATTATCCATATTAACACCAAATAATGACTGATAACTACTGATAACTCCTTCAAATGATTAATGCAAATCAGAAAACTAAAATCCAAGGATTAACCAAGTGCAAGTATAGGCCCAAAATGACCTATTGATGAAAGTGATATGTTTACCCAAAATCACTCAAATCTGATTATAGATCTAGAAAGTAGACAAAAAATCATGCACTTTCAAAAAAAAATTCACCTCAAAATGTTACTGTATGTGCCGAAACGAAGCCCTGGAAGTTGCAGAAATCAGGAATAGACAGGAACAGTCAACAAGATCTGAAATTTCTGAAAAATCAGGCCACCAAAATGCAAAATCAACACCACCACTAGAAATTTCAGGAAATTCTACCCAATTTCAAAAAAAAGTGCACCCGATTTGGAGCTCGGATGACCAAGTTATGGTCTCTCAAAGTTGGACTGTCAAATAAAAAATGCAAATGGTGAAGGCTGGGAAATCTCCAAACCCTGATGATGTCAGCAATTCATGAGGTTAAATTTTATGGTCATATGGTCATCATAGAAAACCTAATTTGGCCTATTTTGATGGCTAGACGGCCGTCAAATTTATGCTTGGCAAATGATGATGTCAGCAAAAAAGTTGCCCCTTTTGCTGACATGGCTACTAATAGGGTGAATTGTACTGGTTTGTACACGGCTAACATGGTAGAGTTGGCAAGCAGTCTATTTACCGCATGGTGGCCTGCTATGCGCAGGGCGTCCTGCGTGGCCCTCAGCGAGGGGTCTACAGGGTGACTAGGCGTGGGGTCTCCATTGACTACCACATGTTATCGAGGTGGCAGCCTCAGAATAGTTCATGTGGTGGAGGCAGAGGTTGCAAAGGAGCACTGACAGAGATCTGTGGTAGGAGTGGAGGTTGTCGCGTGTTAGACGCCGGCTGGGCAGTGTTGTGGTAGAGGAGCTGCCACGAAGGGAAGGCACGGAGGAGGGGCATTCACCGTGCAGCACTACTAAGGAAGGGCACCAACGGTCGAACTAGAGGAGTGGGCTGCCACTAGTCTAAGCGCTAGTGGATCTGAGAGGAGCGGTCATGGATCTGAGAGGAGCGGTTTGCAGATGGATCTTGTCACTTGGAGGTGCACAATGGGGTTAATCCCACATGCATTGTGGGGAAGGCTTTTCAAGCCTTTTTATATGCAAAAGCCCCCAAATGATTTCAAACAAGTGAGCTGGGCTCAGCTTGCTACTCACCTTGGCTAAGCGCGGGTCCTATCTGCTCTTCTCTACTGATGTCACTATGATGTTTGCTCTACTTGCAAATTTATATACGATAGAATATTCCCGAATACCAGTACAATTTTAGGCCATGCACCTAGGCCAAAAATATTTGTAGGGAAAATAAAAATCTAAAAACATAGTAGAATAATAAAAAATATATTGTTTTTGAAAAATCATACCACAGAGGTGCAGATCGGGCCGTACGGTCCAATTTGCAATTTTTTTTTCCCTCAGATTGGACTTTCACCGAATATGGGTGAGTTTATAGTTGATTTTAACCAAAATAGCCTCCCGAATGCAATGGTGAGGTCAGATCTTCTCCAAGATGCCTCTATTGCATGCTGGTTGCCAGATCTAAGATTTGGACCTTCAAAGCTTACATCAAGATCTCTTCAAATCAGCTAATCTAAATGCTCCAATGGCTCTCATACCATGTAAGAATTTGCAAATAGAAAATATTGAACCAAGGATCTAGAGGTTGAAGAAAAGTACAAGAGAGAAAATATGAATGCAATGATGGATTGAATAGATCCAATGAATTGATCTTGAATGATTGATGAATGCTCAATGAAATAATTACATAATAGGCCTCCTTATATAGGAAAGGAAATAAGAGAGAATGATAAGGAGCTAATAAGCTATCACCTATGCTAGGTGTAATCACATGTCCACCAAATGTGGATCATCCTCCAATATGCAATAAAGTATGTGCAATGGATTAGGATGATAATGTGATAAGAGCAGGAAAGGTGGATCTCACACACAACAAGGTATGTGAAGACAACTATCGCACCAAAAGTGAAATTTCTCCTACACCATGTGCTTAATAGATGTGCACACTCCTAGGTGTCTCAATCACAAATTACTATGCAATGCATTAACCTAAGTAAGATTAAGTAAAGTTTAATTAGGAATAATTAATTACACCAACAGTAATGTACTCAAGTCCTCTGACTAGTCCACTCCTAATAGGGTGATTGAAATTCTTTAATAGGGTCACACCTAATAATGTATTTGTAAACCTTGAACAAGGTTGTCTTTTCACCGAGCTCACTTTAGAAGAGTGAAAATATCAGTAACATGTTACAAAGTGGTTTTTCCCAAATTAAGTTTCCACTATAAATCTTGGTGTCCTACTTGTTTGAATGTTTTGTTATGAATGTTTTGATATTTTGCAAGATAAATACTATTGGACAATGGATTGGATGTTATATGTTTTCTGATATATGTTCTTTAGAGACTGAGTTGAGTTGATGATTAGATCCGAGTTTGTTGAAGTGTTTGAAAGTTCAATTGGTACATCTGGACCTGAGAATAACTAATTCAGCCCCCCCTCTCTATTTTTCTAAATCATATTAACAATTGGTATCAGAGTTGTTGGTGCTTAAAGAGAAAAATTTTAAGGTACTTGAAGCTAATGATCAAGATGTATAAAAAGGAGGTACCGAAGTTGAACAAGGAGAACTTCCCTACATGGAAAAGTATGATGAAACTGCATCTAGTTGGTATTGGTGTGACACAAGGGTAGGGACCCTAGGGGCCAAATGATGGCACACCCTACAGATCCATGCCTGCTCAACAACTCACGAAAGCAACAACAACATAGTGAGAGAGAGAAAGTAGGATCATTGATATATTATCTTCATTCAAATTGATTCATACATGTCAGGATGTAAGGCCTTCCCAGTTATGGCCAGGTATTACAATGAATTGTAGAAGTCCTCAAAAATGTGAGGATCTGCCAACAATCTTGATTCTACTATCTCCTATCTTCTATCAAAAAAACTAACTCCCTAAACTCTAATCAAACAACTATACTTATACAAGAGGCTACTGAATTGATTTGGCCTTTAGATCCAAAATCAATGGAAGAAATGGTCAAATTTGGGACCACACACTTCCTAATGATGGATACCAGCATTAAATATATTACCCATAAACAATGTACAAGTTGGCCTCAACAGAAACTCAAAATAAACTACTTGGTAAGCAAGGATGATCAAGCAACAAACAAGCATCATCGAGCACCAGTGAAACAACTAACCACCCAAGAGATAATTGACCACACTCAGTAACTGGAGGAAACTGACTAACTCGGTCAAAGCAGGAACCAAGCAACACAAAAAAAATTCAAAATATTTTTGGTGAGACGGGATTGCCAAGGACCCGAGATGCTCTTGCATCAGACACCTGGAGTTATTTAGAAATGACTCTCTGAATCATTCAACAGGACTGGTCTGAGTTGCATCCAACTCAGACTGTGAAATCCATGAACTTTTTTCAATCGGTCTATTCTTCCACTTTACTAGATATTCCATATACTGTTTACCTCTTGTACTCTTGCCAATTCTTTGCTCCAAAATCTGCTCAACTTCTTCATTCTACTTCTTAGGATGTTCCATCAGTACTGTCATGTCTTCATTAGGTTCATGATACTCATACAAATTAGAAATGTTGAAAATTGGTGATATGTCCATGTCATCAGGTAACTCAATCTGATATGCATTTCCATTGTCAAATTTCTTCAAAATCTTGCAAGGTCCAAACTTCTTCATCTTCAACTTCCCATATGTTCCCATAGGAAATTGACCTTTCTTCAAATGAACCATCACTTCATCACCAACATCAAAAGTCTTATGTCTCCTTGATTTATCAACTCTATCTTTGTATTTTTTATTACTCTCTTCCTGCTTAATTTTCACATCTTCATGCAATGTCTTCATGTACTTAGAAAATTTCACTCCTTCAGCACTTCTCTTACTTTCATTAGCAATGTCTCTCAAATCAGATATACCTCTTGGTTGTATGCCATTCACAATCTCAAAGGGTGTTTTTCCAGTACTCCTATTCACTAAATTATTGTATGCAAACTCTACTTGGGCCAACACAGAATCTGAATTACTAGGTGTGTCTCCAACTAAACATCTCAAAAGATTTCCCAAACTTTTGTTTACAACTTCTATCTATCCATCGGTTTGTGGGTGAAATGTAGAACTATATTTCAACTCATTTCCAAAATTTCTCTAAAGATTCTTCCAAAAGTATCCAAGAAATTTACTATCTTGGTCAGAGATAATACTCCTCGGTAATCCATGCAATCTGACAATTTCCTTAAAGAAAAGATCTGCTACATGTACTGCATCTGATGTCTTTCTACAAGGTATAAAATGTGCCATCTTTGAAAATCTATCTACCACAATAAATATAGAATCATTACCTCTTACTGTCTTCGGTAAGTGAAGAACAAAATCCATACTAATGTCAATACAAGGTTCCTCAGGTACAAAAATCAGTGTATACAATCCAGTATTCTGACTTACTCCTTTTGCTACTTGAAAAATTCCATAACTTTTCACATATTTCTGAACATCTCTATACAACTGTGGCCAAAAGTATTTCTCCTTAAGAAAATTTAGAGTTTTATCAATATCGAAATGTCTAGCCAAACCACTACTATGTTTCTCCTTCATCGAATTATCCCTCATTTGTCCTCTCGGTATACATAACTGAATACCTTTAAACAACATACCTTCTTGAATGAAATATTCTTCCCATTTTGTACTGAGTTGATCTTGAATAGGTGCTTAGCACTTTCTCCATGGCTCAAACAAATCAGGATCAGTTTCATACAAATCTCTCGTCTCCTCAAAACCAAGAACTTCAATTTTCATCTCGGTCATCAAAGATCTTCTTCTACTTAATGCATCAACAACTCGGTTAGTGACTCCACTTTTATGTTTTATCACAAATGTGTAACTCTGCAAGTACTCAACCCATTTCATATGTCTCTTATTCAACTTATTCTAACTATCCAAGGATTGTAAAGCCTTATGATCAGTAGACAACACAAATTCACTCAGTATCAAATAATGTCTCCATTTCTTCAATGCTTGAAAACTAGCATAGAATTCTTGATCATACACATAATATTTCCTTCTAGCATCATTCAAATTTTCACTAAAGAAAGCAATAGGTTTACCTTCTTGACTCAACACAGCTCCAATTGCACTACCACTTGCATCACATTCCACTTAAAATACCTTATTGAAATCAGGCAATGCCAAAATAGGCAATTCAGCAACCTTCTACTTCAGAGTCTCAAAACTTTTATCAGTTCCATGTGTCCACCTAAATTCTCTTTTATCCCCTCTCATAGTCTCAATCATAGCATTACAAATTGAGCTGAAATTCCTTATGAACTTTTTTTCTAAAAACTTGCCAAACCATGAAATGACTTACCTCACTAGCATTCATAGGTGTAGGCCAATTTAGAATAGCTTCAACCTTTTCAGGATCCATCTTCAAACCATCAACTGAAATTACAAATCCCAAATACACAATCTCCTCTTTCATGAATGAACACCTTTTTAGATTTATCAGCAACTTTTCTTCTTTGAATCTCTATAAAACTTGTCTAGCAAGCAAAAAATGTTCTTCTTTGGTCTTACTAAATATCAAAATATCATCAAGATATACAATCACAAACTTACCCAATAATTTCTTTGAAACTTCATTCATCAACCTCATAAACGTACTCGGTGCATTAGTTAAACCAAAAGGCATAACCAACCACTCATACAAACCTTCTTTTGTCTTGAAAGTAGTCTTCTACTCATCACCTTCTCTAATTTTGATATGATGATACCTACTTTTCAAATTAATCTTTGTGAAATACTTTACTCCAGTCAAATTGTCCATTATGTCATCCATTCTCGGTATAGGAAACCTATACTTCACTATTATCTTATTCATTTCTCTAAAATCAGTACACATTCACCATTCTCCATTCTTCTTAGGTTCCAATACCATAGGTACTACACAAGGACTCAAACTTTTTCTGATCAAACCTTTCTCTAGGAACTCTTGAATCTTCCAATTCAATTCTTGAGTCTCGGTAGGTGTCAACCAATGAGGTGCCTTATTCGATAAACTAGCTCCAGGGATTAGATCCATGTAATGATCAATACTTCTCTTTGATGGAAAACCATTAGGTACATTATCAGAAATGATATCACTATACTTGGTGAGTAACTTATCAATCTCCTTAGGGACATTATCCTATGTTTTCTTACTCAATTTGTTAGGAATCACAACAAAGCATACATCATTCTTCTTCAAATCCTTAACAAACTTTCATAGATGTGAAAACATTAGTAACAGGTTCTTTCATCAAAGGTAACAAGATTTGTTTTCTTCCATCAGCCACAATAGTATACTTATGCAATCTTCCATCATATATAGCATGTCTATCCTATTGCCAAGGTCTACCCAACAAAATATGACAACAATCCATAGGCATGATATCACACAACACCTTATCATTGTACTTTCCAATCTTCAAATTCACATAACATTGTTCACTTACCAAGAGTGTATGCTCATGTTTGATCCATGAAATCTAATAGGGTTTTAGATGTTACAACCTTTCTAACTGCAACTTTGTGACCATGTACTTAGATGCCAGATTCTTTGAGCTACCATTGTCAATGATTACCTTCCCAAATTTGTTAAAAACTCTACATCTGGTCTTGAACAAACTTTTCCTTACTAGATCTTCCATTTTACTTTCATTCCATAGTGCTCTTCTTACCATCAAGTTATTTTCCTTTTCAGGTTCATTCAGTGACTCTTCTTGCACCAAAGCATTTCTACTACTACCAGCCTTCTTACTAGCATGTGTACATTCAAAATATCTATGTCCTTCTTCTCCACAATTGTAACGAGTTCCTCAAAAATTACCTCTATTATAACCACCTTGGTAATTACTGCCTCTTCCTCTAGATGAAATTTCACCTTTCCACTCGGTCTTGCCTTTGTCCAAATTTGTCTTTTCAAGTTTAGATCTACTATTTTCACCATAAAATCTACCTCTTCCTCTAGGGAATCTACCACTTCAACCTCTTTGTCTCTGTTCATGTCTTTTGTTCAATTTCTCCTCAGCATTCAATGAAAATTGATAAGCCTCTTCAATGTTCTCCAACTTGACCAAAATGATTTCCTCTTGGATGGAAACTCTCAAACCATTCAAGTGCCTAGCAATTCTTTCCACATCATCCTCATCATGTCCAAATCTGATATCTAATCTATAGAATTCCTTGGTATACTCTTTTACCAAGCTATAGACTTTGCATTCGCCTAACTAGGTTAATCTGATAATCACAAGGTAAGAACTTTCTTTTCAATTTATTCACCATTTTATTCCATACCTTGATTTTGTCTTTTCCTTTCTTTTTTCGATCCAATTGCAAATGCTCCCACCATAAGGATGCATAACCTTTCAACTTTGTGCCTGCAATCTTCACCTTCTTCTCCTCAAATACATTTTCATACTCAAAATACTTTACCATTTCAGTGATCCATACTATCAATTCATCAGAATCTAATTTCCCACTATATTCAAGAGGATTGAAATGTGGTGTTGACTTCAAAATTTTTGATGCCTTCAAGATTTTTTCATCACCCTGATCCATCACAGGTGCATGTTCTTCTTCACCTTGTTCCACTTCAATTTCATCATCACTAATATCTTTAAGATGTCTGCCTCTTCCCTGGGCTATTTCAACAACTTCTAATCTAGCAGCAAGTTGTCTCAACATGCTTGGCAATCCTGGATCCTCTTCTCAACTCCCATGAACCATCTTGAAAACCCTCTACAATTGTAGGTCAGATCACAATCTACCACCCCAAAACAATTCAACTAGGGCTTCTCAAGAAGGAACCTACAAACCTATATCCGTAGACCTAGATCTAGATCTAACCTCATTCTGATACCATGTGACGCAAGGGCAAGGACCCTAGGGGCCAAATTATGGCACACCCTACAGATCCATGCCTACTCAACAACTTGTGGAAGCAACAACAACACAATGAGAGAGAGAAAGTAGGATCATTGATATATTATCTTTATTCAAATTGATTCATACATAACAGGCTTTAAGGCCTTCCCGGTTATGCCCAAGTATTACAATGAATTATAGAAGTCCTCAAACATGTGAGGATCTACCAACAATCTTGGTTCTACTATCTCCTATCTTCTATCCAAAAAACCCGACTCCCTAAACTCTAACTAAACAACTATACTTATACAAGAGGCTACCGAACCGAGTTAGTCTTCAGATCCATAATCAATGAAAGAAATGGTCAGATCTAGGACCACATGCTTCCCAATGATGCATACTAGCATTAAATCTGTGACCCATAAAAAATATACAGGTCGGGCTCAACAGAAACTCAAAATAAACTACTCGATAAGCAAGGATGACCGAGCAATAGACAAGCATCGTCAAGTGCTAGTGAAACAACTAACCACCAAAGAGATAATCGACCACACTTGGTAACCAAAGGAAACTAACCAACTACCAACCAACTCAGCCAAAGTAGGAACCGAGCAACACAAACAAACTTCAAAATGTTTTTGGTGACACAGGATTGCTAAAGACCCAAGATGCTCTTGCGTAATGGTGATTGGATGAAATACTATGTTGAACATGACTATGTTGCACCTGCTACACCTATGATTGCTGAGGAGATGAAAACAAAATAGGAACACAATCAAGCAATGTTGGAGATTGCATCTGCCTTAAGCTATCCTAAATTTGAAGACATCAAGGACTACACTACTACAAAGGAAATGTGGGATACTCTTGCAACCATCTATGGTAATGATCTAAAAATGTACTAAGGGAAAAATATGAAAGCTTGAGAGGTTAGTTTGATGAAATAAAAATGCAACAAGGTGAGAATATTGCTCAGTATTGTGGAAGAATCAAAGAAATAGTGAATGCCATTAGAGGAGCTAATGGAATCATTGATGATGAGACTATCATAGGAAAGGTATTAAGAACTCTGCTTCCTATATATGCTATTAGAATTTTTGAAATTCAAGAATCAAGATGTAACCTTGGTAATAATCTAACTCTGGAAAGCCTTGTTGGTAAGCTTACTACTTTTGAACTATCTAACCATGATAACTACATTGTTCCTAATTGTTAAAGTTTTAGGATCATTGCAAATGTAATAGCACTATCTCATGTTATGTGTTTTCCAAATGCAACAATCTCTTGCATTTATATTGAGAATGAGCCAAGAAGAGACATGTCCCTTCATGAGACATGTCTATTCATTAATATGTAATTAATATAATGACAATTATTATTATTATATATATACATACATATATCTCTTGAGTATGATATTAATTTCTCTAATATATAGATATAGATATATATATATATATATATATTCACTAGTATTGACTCATAGTGTTTATTCAAGTGAAGCTACATAACATCAACACTAATGTTGAATCTGCATTCAAGTCACAAATAGTTTTGCATAAATCTAAAAGAGAGAAAGATAAATGTGTGAAAAGTGAAAGTGAAAGTGAAAGTGGAAGTGACAGTGACACTTCTGATGAGGAACTAGATGATCTTGAAGCACTCATGGCTAGAAGATTGAAGAGAGGAAAAGGAAAATACAAACATAAACTTCTTATAATCTATTTTTCATGTAACAAAGTTGGCCACATTGTTGAAAGGTGTCCTGACAGGAATGGAAAGGATGACGAAAAAGAAAGCAAGTACAAAGATAAGAGAGATAAAAAAAATCACTGAAGGTACAAAGATTACAAGGAAAAATGTAAGAAATCATGTTACATTGCAGAAGAGGAAACTCATAATGACAGTGATGATTTTGATTTTGAGGTAGTTTATGTTTCTATGAAAGATGATTCTGATGAGGATGAGAAAATTGCACTTATTTCTTATGTGAGTAACAGTGATAAATGGATTATTGATAGTGGTTTCTCACATCACATGACTGGTGATAAAAGTAAATTTGAAATCCTAGATCATTACAAAGGTAGAAGTGTTAAGTTTTGTAATGATGCACCATGTCCTGTGAGAGGTAAAGGATCAATTAAGCTAACTTATAAGATCACTTGTGAAAATTCTTATTGGGTTGAAGGTCTTAAGTATAATTTTGTAAGTGTTGCACAACTTAATAGCACTGGTTACCGAGTGGAATTTCATCACAGAAAGGCTAAAATATTTGATGCTACTAGTGAACTAATTGGAAGTGGTGAGCCGACTAAAGGTAATGTGTTCCATCTAGATCTATCTGAAGAGACATGCTTGTTTGCACAATTTGATGATGTATGGCTATGGCATAAGAGGCTATGTCATGTTACCTTTGAAAATCTGGTAAATATAAGTAAAAATAAGAAAGTTAGAGGTTTGCTGAGATTGAAGAAACCTAATAATGTGATGTGTAAACAATGTCAGTTGGGAAAAATGACAAAGTCTAGTTTCAAGAACAAGACATTTACTTCTAAGAACACTTTGGATTTGGTTCATATTGACCTTTTTGGACCTATGGGAATAAAAAGCTATTTTGGTGCTAGGTATTTTATTTTTTTTGTTGATGATTATAGTAGAATGATGACTGTAATGTTTTTGAAAGAAAAAACTGATGCATTTCAGTTGTTTAAGTGGTATTTGGCCAAGGTTGAAAAAGAAATAGGTAGAAGCGTGAAATGTCTGAGATCTGACCGAGGTGGAGAGTTTATATCAAATGAGTTCAATCTGTTCTACAATGATAGAGGAATCAAGAGATAGATGTCTGCAACCTAGAAAACCTCCACAGAATGGTATAGCTGAGAGAAGAAATAGATCTATTATGGATTGTACAAGGACACTGATGATTGAGAAGAATGTTGCACAAAAATAATGGAGTAGATGTAAGTACAGTTGTTTATACCTTGAACTGAGTACAAATCAAGAAAGGTACAAATGTTACACCCTATGAATTATGGCATGGATATGCACCTAATGTGAAATACTTTAGAATCTTTGGGAGTAAATTCTATATACTGAAGGATAATATAAATGGAAATTTTGATGCTAAAAGTGATGAAGGCATATTCCTAAGTTATTCCACTAAGAGTAAAGCTTATAAGTGTTTGAATTCTAACACTAAAAAAATTGTGGAAAGTGAAAATGTGAGAGTTGATGAATATGTAGAGAGAAATGAACAAGAAGGCAATAAAGAACTTGAAGACTATAGATCGTTTTTCTATATGGAAGAAGGAGAGGTAAGTAACACACCTACAATGGATGTAGAGTCCTGGGTAAGCAATGTCGAGCATCAGGAGGATGTTGCTGAGCAATCAAAAGTAGAATCTGATAATTTTCATGATGAACCTGAGAAGAGATCTAAACCTACATTGGCACAGTATGTGAGAATACATCATAAGCCTGAACAAATCATTGGAGATAAAGAATCTTGAGTCTTGACCAAAAGTAAGTTGAAAGACCCTACATGTTTATTGTGTGATTTTGAGCCTAAGACAGTAAAAGATGCTTTGGAGAATGAAGACTGGATTCAAGCTATGAAAGAGCAAATAGATCAAATTGAAAAGAATGACACCTAGACTCTGGTGCTCAGACTAGAAAATAAGAATGTTATTGGAACAAAGTAGGTATTTGGAAATAAGCTCAATGAACATGGACAAGTCACAAGGAACAAGGCAAGACTAGTATGCAAAGGTTATGCACAAGAAGAAGGAATAGACTACGGGGAAACATTTTCTCCTGTAGGAAGATTAGAAGGAGTGAGAACTCTACTTGCATATGGGTATGTGAAAGATCATGAGGGGCCAAACTATGCCCTTAAGTGGCAATGAAAAATCAGCAAATAACAGTTAGTCAGCTTGACGGAAAATTTGTAACAATAGGATCTGTAGAAAATTGAATGTAATTTCTAAACTACTAGGCCTTTTTTGAAAAAAAAATTAGCATGATTGGTGAAAAGTATAGATTTCAATGCAGTAGTACAAAAAATTTTGGTAAAAAATAAGAAGTAGGTGTATGTCTGACCACCTTAATCATAATCAGATGATAATATTTTATTATAAGATTTTATATATAAGTAGTAGACTCATGCCTAGATGTGACGCATATTTTTTTGTAATTTTATTCCAAAAAAATAATTAATTATGAATTTTCTGCTACAATATTTTCAGAATAAAAAAACTCCCATGTCTGACCACCTTAACTCATTCAAAACTTTACAAAATTCAAAAAAAATAAATTTCCTTATAGTAGGCGAAGCATAGAATGTGATGCATTTTTTAGATTTCAAAAATGTTATATCGTCTGAAAGTTATAGTCATTTTTCAATCAGTATATAAATCAGCACTTTAGAGGTTACTCAACCAGAAAATAACTAATAATTACTTACCGAATTCAAAATTTGACAACAATCTCCTTAAGATACCCTTTTCATTACATCAAATTTGGGTGAAAAACAAGTCGTCAACTACATGGTCAAAGTCCAGAACTCAGAGAAATAGGGGAAAACCACATTTTTGAGACATTTCAATAGTTGACCATGTATGTTTGGTGCACAAAGCAATACTGAGCCTAATCGAGTACCGAATATTTTTGGGTACCCAAAAATTCCAGCAAAATTTTGATTTTTCACTTTTCCCTCCCCTTTCTTCCTCCCATTTCTCCATCCTTCATATGATATATTATATATCGAAAACTATATATTAGATATTTATTAGATTATATATAATATATATTAAATATTATATATTATACATTTTACATTAAATATTATTTAATATATGATGCAGGAGCATCCTGGGTGTAAGAGCAATCTTGCATCACCCAAAAAATATTTCTGTTTTTGTATTCAATAAGGGCTATCTTGTGCAGAGTTGTTATTTATGGAAACTTGCTATTTTTAGTAAGTTGGTCTTACGATCTCGGAATGTCTGATTTTACATATGGAGGTTCATCTCAGTCGTATCAGCCTGCCAGCAAAGTTTCATGGCTAGATCAAGTGTAGTTTTGAAGATATTGAAGATTTTCGGTATTGGCAGCAAGGTATAGAAACTTTGAACTCAATTTTGAAGGCTTTAGAGGCCCTGGATGAGGTTGAAAATTTGGGTGATGGGTGCTTTGTGTGAGTCAAGCCTGTAGAGCACTTCGTGGCATTTCCAGAATGGGGTTATAATTGCCAATCGGGTCAACGAGCGATGACTTATGGTCTTCGGAAGTTGGGTCACCTGAAATGGCGAAAAATAACTTTTCTTCAAAATTTCTGTTTGGGTTCCAAAACTCATTTTGAGCTAACTTTGATGTAATAAATAGTAAAATAAAATAATTCTAAGCTTGGTTGGCCCTGAGGGCTAAATTTCTAGAACATTCTCGGGCGGTGGAAATTGCCTATATAAAGAAGGCCCATAGTATTGTTTGGGGTAGTACTGGGTAGTAGATCTGGGTATTGATTTGAGGCTTTGTCCTACAGAATATTGTAAGGGAATGCCCATGTGGCTTGCATATTGTAATTCTGAAAGTTTGTAATTCCACATTTGTGGAGATAATAAGAAGCCAATTTTCTATTCTTGCATATTATTGTTGTTGTTTCTTTATTTCTGTTATGTGTTTGTGGTATTAAGGGGAGCAACCTTCATCAAGTGGTATCAGAGCAGGAATTCCTAAGTGTGTAAATAGATCGCCGACTGTGAGGTAGTTTGCACCAGGATCATGGTTAGGGTTTCAGCGCGCATCACGAAAATGCCTCCACGAAGAGAACGTGGTGGAAGAGCTGGTGCTATGACACCTGAGGTTAGAGAGCTACAGAGACAAGTGCGAGCATTGCAAGAAGAGATTCATAGAGGAATGAATCTTAATATCAGAGATGAAAGCGAGGATGAAGCCGAAGAAGAATATCAAGAAGGAGAAGCCGAAGTTGTGAACCAAGAGGAAGAAAGACTTTTTTGGGTGATTTCCAAGATTGGGAAAAGACCTAAGATTGAGGTTCCTACATTTTTTGGAAATCTTAACCTAGAGGAATTGATTGACTGGATCACTGAATGTGAGGAATATTTTGAGTATGAAGATGTTGAAGATCCTAATAGGGTCAAAGTTGCGAAGGCTAGACTGAAAGGTCATGCAAAGATTTGGTGGCAAGAGATTTAATTGGAGCGAAATAGAAGAGGGAAAGATAAAATCACAAGATGGGATCAGATGGTGGATAAATTGAAGCGATAGTTCATTCCTGTTGATTATGAGCTTGACCTACTAAAGAAAATGCAAAGTTTGAAGCAAGTAGGAAGATCTGTTCAGGAGTATACAGAGGAGTTCTATCGACTCCTCATTAGAACAGGCCATGCAGAAGCTGATAAGGAGCAAGTTGCCCGATACCTTAATGGGTTAAGGCCAAGCATTTAGGAGGAGTTGAATTTGGTATGAATGAACAGTATTGAGGAGGCATACTAGTTTTCCCTAAAAGTAGAGGAAAAGTTGAACAAGAAGTTTGAGAGCAGACAAAATGGAAGAGGTTGTGGTGGAAGATCTGGTGGATGGTCATATGGTGGCCGAAATGAAGATCTGAAAAAGAAAGATGAGGCCAGTAGCAACCAGAATCAGAGAGGAAATAATTCCAATCATTTCCAAGATCAGAATAATAGAGATCAGAGAGGAAGAGGAAGAGGACAAGGTTCAGGAAGAGGACGCTTCTGTGGAAAATGTTTTCACTATGGACAAGAAGGTCATAGGGCATTTGAATGTCCTCAGTGCCAAGGCAGAACAGACAGGAGAAATGAAGGCCAAGCCAGACTTGCACATGTAGATGAAGATGCTACATCATCAAATTCTGAAGATGCTAAAAGAGGAGAAACACTGATTAACAGAAGAGTTTTGTTGAGTGGTGAGAATGAACCTGAACAAAGGAGGAGCCTATTTCGCACTAGATTCAAGTGTGAGGGTAAATGCTGTGATGTGATTATCGATAGTGGAAGCACTGACAATTTGGTGTCAGAAGAGATGGTGACAAAGTTGAAGCTCAAGAGACAGAAACACCCACATCCATATTGGATTGCCTGGGTGCAAGATGACCACAAGGTCATGGTCAGTGAACAGTGCCTGGTAAAGTTCAAGATCAGCGGGTACCAAGATGAGGTACTATGTGATATAATATCTATGGATGCATGTCATATGTTGTTGGGTAGACCGTGGCAATTTGACAGATGTGTTGTACATGATGGTCATGTGAATACCTATTCCCTAACAAAGGATGGAGTGCGACATAAGCTAAAGCCATTGAAGGAGACCGAAGAAAAGGTATGTGGTAATGCAAGAATAACTTTTGTTGATGGAAGAAAATTCCTAGATGGTATGAGGCATGAACATGTGTGTTTTGCTTTAATTCCAAGAGCTAGTAAAGAAGAAGTAAAGGATGTACCTATAGAGGTTGTAGATTTGTTGAATGAGTTTTAGGATATTGTATCTGATAATGTACCTGATGGATTACCACCGATAAGGAAGATCAGTCATCAGATGGATTTGATTCCAGGAGCTAGTTTGCCAAACAAGGTAGCACATAGAATGACACTAGCAGAAAGTGAAGAGTTGAAAAGACAAGTACATGAGTTGTTACAGAAGGGATTGATTCAGGAGAGCCTGAGTCCATGTGTTGTACCAACAGTATTAGCACCAAAGAAGAAAGAATGGAGGATGTGTACAGATTCTAGAGCAATAAACAAAATCACAATCAAGTATAGGTTTCCATTGCCATGAATGGATGATATTAAGGACTGTTTGAGTGGAGCTGTGTATTTCTCAAAGATAGATCTGAAGAGTGGATATCACCAGATTCAGATCAGAGAAGGAGATGAATGAGAGACTACCTTCAAGACAAAGGAATGATTGTATGAGTGGTTAGTCATGCCTTTTGGGTTAACCAATGCACCGAGCACTTTCATGCGGCTCATGAACAAGGTTCTGAAAGAATTTCTGGGTAAGTTTGTCATTGTTTACCCAGATGATATTTTGATCTTTAGAAAGACATTGGAGGAGCATATGATGCATATTCGTATGGTGTTTGGGAAACTGAGAGATGAGAAATTATTAATTAACTTGAAGAAGTGCAGTTTTGTGAAGAAAGAGTTAGTGTATTTGGGATTTGTAGTTTCAGTTTAAGGTCTAAAAATGGCCCCAGAGAAGATACAGGCTATCCTTGAATGGCCTACTCCAAGGAGTGCTACTGAGGTAAGATCTTTTCATGGTTTCGCTAGCTTTTATAGAAAGTTTATCAGAAATTTTAGTAGTATTTGTGGACCCTTGACTGAAAAAATGAGAGAATTTTCAATTGTTGAAACAAAAAGTTACAGAACAACCTGTTTTAGCACTTCCAGATTTTAATAAGGTGTTTCAAGTAGATTGTGATGCTAGTGGTACTACAATAGGAGTTGTTATGAGCCAAGAAGGTAAACCTGTTGCTTATTTCAGTGAGAAGTTAAATGATGCCAAGAGAAAATATTTTGTCTATGATCTAGAATTTTATGCTATAGTTCAAGCATTAAAGAAGTGGAGACATTATATGCTTCCTAAGGAGTTTGTTTTGTATACTGATCATCAAGCTTTGCAATGTTTGAATAGTCAAGGAAAGTTGAATCAGAGGCATTTGAAATTGGTTGAGTTGTTGCAGAGTTATACATTTGTTTTGAAACATAGGAGTGGAAAGTCTAATAGGGTTGTGGATGCTCTTAGCAGAAGGAAACTATTGCTGACAGAGATGCAGATTGAAGTGGTTGGGTTCAAGGAACTCAAGAATTTGTATCTAGAGGATGCTAATTTTGGTGAAGTTGGAAAAGCTTGTATAGAACCTGTTACTCTAGACAGGATGAAATGGCTAGATTTCATCATCCAGGATAATATGCTATTTAGAGGGAGTCAGTTGTGCATTCCAAGAAGTTCTATGAGGGAGAATCTCATCAAAGAGAATCATAGTGGAGGATTGGCTGGACATTTTGGTCGTGATAAAACCCTTGCTTTGGTTGGTGAGAATTATTATTGGCTACAGTTGCAGCAAGATGTGAAGAAGTTTGTACAGAGTTGTAGAGTATGTCAGATGGTGAAAGGAGTGAAGTAGAATATAGGGTTATATCAGCCATTAACTATACCAGAAAAGCCTTGGGAGGATATCAGTATGGACTTTGTTGTTGGTTTACCGAGGACACAGCGGAGACATGATTCAATTTTTGTAGTAGTTGACAGATTTTTGAAGATGGCACATTTCATTCCCTGCAAGAAGATTAATGATGTTGTTTATGTAGCATAATTGTTTTTCAAAGAAATGGTGAGACTACATGGTTTGCCAAAGACCATAGTTTCAGATCAAGATACTAAATTTATTGGATATTTCTAGCGAACATTGTGGAAAAAGTTAAAGATAGATTTGAAGTTTAGTTCATCACATCATCCACAGACTAATGGACAGATAGAGGTGGTGAATAGAAGTTTGGGAAATCTACTGAGATGTTTGGTTGGAGATAAGCCAACATGATGGGATTTGATTTTACCACAGGAAGAATTTGCATACAATAATTCTATTAACAAGAGCACTGGTAAATCACCATTCCAGATTGTATATGGAAGTAGTCTAAGAAATGCATATGAATTGAGAAAGATAGATAAAGGAGAAATAAGTAGTGCTGAAGCTGAGGATTTTGTAGAACACTTGAAGAACATCCATGAGGAGGTGAGGAAGCATATTACCAAGATGAATGCACAGTATAAGGCTAAGGAAGATGAGAAAAGGAGGCATAAGGAATTTCAAGTTGGAGATGAAGTCATGGTTCATTTGCGAAAGGAGGGATTTCCAGTTGGTACATATAAAAAGTTGAAAATGAAGAAGTTTGGGCCATGTAAGATACTGAAGAAGCATGATTCAGGAAATGCATATGAGGTAGAATTGCATATTGAGCTAAATATTTCACCAGTGTTTAACATTTTAGATTTGACAGAGTATCATGAAGGAGGTGTTGAAGATGAGGTTGCAGTAGCACAGTGGAGTATTCCAGCAACTAGTTCAGATATCAAGGCGATTGAAGACATACTAGACAGTCGTGTTGGCAAAAGCACAAGGAACAGGACATATGAAGAGTATTTGGTCAAATGGAAAGGATGACCTGTTGAAGATTCATCATGGCTAACAAAGGAGGAGGTTAATCATCTTGGTTTTCCTCTACACACCTGAGTCATGATAGGATCACTTCTCAAATTACCCCAGGTGTTTGATGCAGGAGCATCCTAGGTGTAAGAGCAATCTTGCATCACCCAAAAAATATTTATGTTTTTGTATTCAATAAGGGCTATCTTGTGCAGAGTTTCTATTTATGGAAACTTTCTATTTTTAGTAAGTTGGTCTTATGATCTTGGAATGTCTGATTTTACATATGGAGGTTCATCTTAGTCATATCAGCCTACCAGCAAAGTTTCATGGCTAGATCAGGTGTAGTTTTGAAGATATTGAAGATTTTAGGTATTAGCAGCAGGGTACAGAAACTTTGAACTCAGTTTTGAAGGCTTTAGAGGCCCTGGATGAGGTTGAAAATTTGGGTGATGGGTGCTTTGTGCAAAGCAATCTCTTAGAGCACTTCGTGGCATTTCCAGAATGGGGTTATAATAGCCAATCGGGTCAACGGGCGATGACTTATGGTCTTTGGAAGTTGGGTCACCTAAAATAGCGAAAAATAATTTTTCTTCAAAATTTCTGTTTGGCTTCCAAAACTCATTTTGAGCTGACTTTGATGTAATAAATTGTAAAATAAAATAATTCTAAGTTTGGTCGGCCCTGAGAGCTAAATTTATAGAACCTTCTCGGGCGGTGGAAATTGCCTATATAAAGAGGCCTGTAGTGTTGTCTGGGGCAGTTCTGGGTAGTAGATCTGGGTATTGATTTGAGGCTTTGTCCTATAGAATATTGTAAGGGAATGCCCATGTGGCTTGCATATTGTAATTCTAAAATTTTGTAATTCCACATTTGTGGAGATAATAAGAAGCCAATTTTCTATTCTTGCATATTATTGTTGTGTCTCTATTTCTGTTATGTGTTTGTGGTATTAAGGGGAGCACCCTTCATCAATATATATATTAATATTAAATGTTACATTATATATTATATCTTATATTTTATTTTATATGTATAATATATTAATATGTATTTTACAACTATGTATGAAAGGTTGGAAGATTGCATAAAAATCATGGATGGCTATTGAAAGAAGCAAAGCAAATCAATTAGCTATTTAAAAAAATAATGGGCATCTATTGAGGAAGAGAGAGAGTGAGAAGATGGTGGGGGCTGAGAGAGAGAGAGAGAGAGAGAGAGAGAGAGAGAGAGAAGGGGAAGGGGAGAGAGTAGGAGAGAGAGAGAGAAGGGGAAGGATAACCAATTCATTACAATATTAATCAGTAAGGAGCATGAAAAAATTAAATAATATCACAACAGACATTAGAAATCCAAATTCTAATTAGGAGCTTTAAGAAAAGTGAGTAAGTTCTTGGATAGGGACATTACAGATCCACACATTGTTCAATAGATACCTCCAATAACCCACATACATGGCAGTAGGTTTGAAGTAAGACTAAGATTGTTCATCGGTTCAAAAATATTACTATGTTGTACTTTTGATTAACATCCAATGATTGGATGTGAAATTCACAAATTTGATTATATTACCACTGGTTCTATTTCAAATTCTAGAAAAAATGGATATTTTACATATGTTCATAAATTTCAATCAACACCATTTTAAAATAACACATCAGTTTATTTTTACACATTGAGAATATCATCAATAGCAATTGGACTAAAATTGACATAGGTCATAGGAAATAAATGCCCCAGCTATTTGTTGTCTTCTGCATTTTGAGTTTCTTATTACAATCAGGAGAAGACTATTACTCTCCAAATGGTTTTGGACAGTGACATTTGTACTTCCTCTTCACAAATATTTCTTCCCTCATCTTGCTACCTATTGATACCGACAAAGTGAATCTAGGAATTTTTGCCATGTAATTAGAGAAAAATGGTTTCCTAATTGATATGTGTCTAAATAATACATGCAAGAACCTTTTCTTTGATATTGCTCACTAACCCTTTAGAACAAAAAATGTTTACAAAAATTGGCATGTACTTGCATGAGGACATTATATATTATAGAAATCCTACATAGAAGTAGCTGGCAAGCCACTCAAAAAGTAGTAACTGATAGCAAGTGGGATAATGTAGATGCTTTAATAAACCACTATCTTCTTTACTCAAGCAACATCTAGTTCATCTGCTCGACTGGGGCATGTTTGGGAACATACAGTCTCCATTTAAACTCAAGTCTCTAGAAGCAGTTATATTTTTTAGTGGAGGAGATACACCCATTGTATCTGCAATAACTTTATGCTCACTAGAATTTCCATTTCTCTTCAATTAGGATACTCTTTCCAAAATTGCATCTACCCTTTTACCAATTTGGGAAATCAATGGGTCTATTTGTGGACCTCCAAGGAGTCGGTCACCTAAATAAGAACCTTGAGATGAATCAGGAACTTCTCTATGAAAGACATTAGTACCTTGAGAAGCTCTCCACTTGTTAGCTAAATTAAAACCTTGGACCATAGGTGGCTGCCCTTTGTTGTAAAATGAGGAGTGAGACTGCCTTGCCAAAGGTGGCAATGAAGTTACATTTGAGGGATAATGCCCAACATGAGTAACCTGGTTTCCCAAGTCCCGTAAACACAAGGCCATTAAAGAATAGGCATTTCTAATAGAAATATTTCTGGTGCTAGAATGAAGTGCATGACCAAATTCTTTGCCTGCTAATGAACCAATTTGAGGCTTCATTTCACATTGCTCTCTAGATAATTCCATAGCACTTGTTACTTCTCTATCTAATTTTTTTGTGTCAGTGTACATGTGCATTAAAGAGCTTCTGTCACTACTTGAGCTACTAGTAGATGGTGAGTACTCATCATCATCATCTGACATAGGCTCACATGCATATCTTACTTCTTTCCTTTGTCGCTTTCCCCTTCCTAGCTCTTCCTCCTTATTTATAACTTCTATCATGGGTCCATGAAACTCTTCCCACTCTTTCCCATTAATATGCAAATATTTTTGTCTGTAACCGTATTTTCTACATTTATTATGATATTGATCTAATTTGATGCACATTCACTATTCGATCCATACTTCCCTTTCATTTCACTTGCTTTTCTCATTTTGCACGTCATAGACTAGGATTTGACAATGGGTATAACCTTGGAACTGTCGGCATTAATGATAAATTTTACCTTTTAGCTATTAATTTTTTGTCACTTTTCCTGTATGATGCTTTTGTATACAAATTGTGGATATTCTCTGGGAAAATTTTCATTTTTTCCTATAGGATGCCTTCAAGTATACAAATTTTGGAGAATCTCTGTTAATGAGTAGGTAAGGATGGCTAAGTCGAGTCCCCCTAAGAAGTCCCCATGACCCCTATGGACACATTCAAACCCTCAAGTGTGTCCTAAGGGGTCCTACAACCCCTTCGAACACACTTGAACATTCAAATGTCTCAAAAGGGGTCATGGGGACTTCCCAGGGGTCCTAGTACACCTTATCATGTGTTAGGAGCCCTAGGAAGTCCTCATGACCCCTATGGACACATTGGAATGCTCAAGTGTGTCTTAAGGGGTCCTATGACCCCTTCAAACACACTTGAGCATTCAAATGTGTCAAAAGGGGTCATGGGGACTTCATAGGGGTCCTAGTATGCCTTATCCCATGTTAGGACCCCTATGAAGTCCACATGACCCCTATCGACACATTGGAACCCTCAAGTGTGTCTTAAGGGTTCCTACAACCTCTTTAGACACACTTGAGCATTCAAATGTGTCAAAAGGTGTCATGGGGATTTCTTAGGGGTCCTAGTATGCCTTATCATGCGTTAGGACCCCTAGGAAGTCCCCATGACCCCTATGGACACATTAGAACCCTCAAGTGCATCCTAAGGGGTCCTACGACCCCTTCAGACACACTTGAGTGTTCAAATGTGTCAAAAGGGTTCATGGGGACTTCCTAGGGGTCCTAGTACATCTTATCATGTGTTAGGACCCCTAGGAAGTCCTCATGACCTCTATGGACACATTGGAATGCTCAAGTGTGTCTTAAGGGGTCCTACGACCCCTTCGAACACACTTGAGCATTCAAATGTGTCATAAGGGGTCATGGGGACTTCCTAGGGGTCCTAACGTGTGATAAGGTGTACTAGGACCCCTAGGAAGTCCTCATGACCTATTTTGAGACATTGGAACCCTCAAGTGTGTCCTAAGGGGTCATAGGACCCCTTAGGACACACTTTAGGGTTTCAATGTGTCGAAAGGGGTCATGGGGACTTCCTAGGGATTCTAGCACGTGATAAGGCATACTAGGACCCCTAGGAAGTCCCCATGACCCCTTTTGACAAATTTGAATGCTCAAGTGTGTCTGAAGGGGTCGTAGGACCCCTTAGGACACACTTGAGGGTTCCAATATGTCCATAGGGGTCATGGGGACTTCCTAGGGGTCCTAATGCATGATAAGGCATACTAGGACCCCTAGGAGTCACTGGAATGCTCGCAACCATGCTCGACCTGAGTGACCCCAAGGTGTACTAAGCATGATTGGGAAGTGATCTTCTGATGCTTGTATCTTAGACCTCATTAGAGGTATCAACACACTGTCAGGGGCTATGGGATCATGTTTCCAAGGTCTACAATAACCTCTCTCAGTTTTGGGCGATTCGACTTCATTTGCATTTGGCAAGGTGATCTCAGTCAATGCCAAAACTTGTAGTGAGGGTCAGTTGAAAGTAGCTTAGTATTGTATCTTTCAAACCATTTGTCTTGGCATCAGACCATCTGCTCCATCAGCTCCAGTTGGCTAGGTAAATGCTAGTGACAACCTTGTTCCGCCCATATAGTCACTGGAACACTCGCGACCATGCTCGACCCAAGTGACCTAACAACACAAGTGCTACATTTCTCTGTGGATTTAGAAAACCCCAATATTATGAGTTATACACATAGTGAGTATATACATAGTATTGAAACAATCTAGTACTAAGTGGCTCAATTGGGATTACAAGTTGGGTTAAGGGCCATGGGATCTGTGATGTAGTAGAGTGGGTATATAGAGTATAATATCAACACTTGTCTTTGTAATGTAATAGATGGAGATATAAAATGTTATGTCAGGTGAATTTTAATGGTAATCAAGAAATATGGTTCATGGTTTTGCATGTTGGAGTCAAGAAGTTTGGGATGTTATAAGATGTGAATGTGTGGCTTTGAGGAGACAGAACATGTTTTGTGTATGGTAATGGAGTTGGGTTGTCCAAAGACTTAAAAAGATTGATTTTTTGGGTAGTTAGCAGATGTGGGCTATCACTGGAGCACGCCTTAAATGCAAAATTGTGGTTTTTATACGCGAGTCCAGTTGTGTTCTGATTGAGGAAGTTAACATTTACAGAGGTATAGGAAAATAGGAAATCTATAGAAGTTAAACCTCAAACATAATAAGCTCCATGAATAGGGTATTCTAGAGTAAAAAAAAAAAAATGTAACCTCAACAAGATATAATTTAAATCATAATGATAATCATAGTCAAGATATAACTTCACCATTGAATTCCATAAACATGAATAATAAATTTGGATACAAAAGATGACACAAATATAACATAAAAATGAACATGTTCTATATATAGAAAGTATCAAATGTATTAAAAGTATCTCTATATACAAATATGGCACATGTCATTTCAAAATGTCTACAAAATCAATGTTTCAAGGTGTACAATGTGGCATATATGCTATCTCAAAATGTGCCAAGTGGCATCTCTAAATGACCACAAAACTAAAACTACATCCTATGTCATAGGGGGATCATCCAAATGTAGCCTCTTTGAAGAAGTGTTTGGCTCTGATTGATCCTGCATCAAAAATGAGTTCAAATCTAGTTAGATTTCTTAGTTTATATGATTTGTACATACATACATACATACATACATACATACATACATACATACATACATACATATACATACATATACATATACATATACATATACATATACATATACATATACATATACATATACATATATATATATATATATATATATATATATATATATATATATATATATATATATATATATATATATATATATATATATATATATATATATATATATATATATAATTCATAATTCAAAAACTAATTTAATTAAAATTATAACTGATACAAATATTTGTACCTGGCCTCTCGGTCACCTATCATGATTAGGTGTCCTAGCATAAGTCTTTGGTAGCGAAGGGACCATGCCAACAATACCAACTCTGACCTATAAATATATATTTGCAATAATGAGATTAGTAGAGTGGTGCAACATAGAGTAATAAATCTATGAAATCAGATGATAGGATAATAAAATTACAAATTGATTGAACTAAAATTAAAATTTACATCCACTGATCCCTCCTTTGGAATAGTGGGCTAGGTCAACAAAGCTATGAAAGATTCTCGTGGGCCCTCCCTCACACTGGGAGTAGCCTATGAGAGTAAAAATATTGTCAATTATATATAAATGTACTTCATCATAACAATCCTAGTTACAAAATACAAATAACAATATGTAAAAGTCTGCGTAAAATCAAGCTATCACTCTAAATCAAGATGCCTGTCAGCCTAGGCTCCTAAACCTGTGTCGAGACATCATCAAGAGCCACACCCTATACAATAAAGTGCAAGTAAAATATTTATTACTACACACAAGTGGAATACATATACATGCATAATTAATCTTAAACAATTAATTACCTTTCCTCTGTCGACACATTAAGAAGGAACCCCCTTGTGCCCCTCACTGACATCAACTGTAGCCTACAAGAGTATAATAAGATGACAATATATTAGTAAATGTATGAATTTTATTGCTCTAATTGATAGAGATTTAAGCACGTACACCAAATGATATTAAAAAAACTAATGGGTACATAATTTATAATATACCATATAGGTGTCAAGGCCAAATGAAATGGCCGAAAGTGTGGATTCATCCACCTGTATCAAATCCTCCTCTGTCATCGACTAAACATAAATGGAAAAAATATATATACATAAGTGCATGCAATCATTAAAACTAATCTAAATAAATAATTTATTTTTAAATTAAATAAGTCATGTGAAAAATTTATTTATAATGTTTACTCTTACTGTATCAACAAGAGTCTATGGCTCTATGTACCCCTCCTAAGCACTCTCATGAGATGTAGATGCTCCATGAGGTGTTGCAGCCTTTGCAGTTGTGTCTCCTACATCCTCCTCATTAATAACATACTAATATGTATCAGCATCAGTAAGTTGTCCGAGGCACATATTCTTCCATATAATGCAAATATGGGGCTCGCATACATGTGAACTCTGACTAGATGTCAATGTGCAAGCATCATCCACACAAGGAGGCAACAATGACCTGGTCTACATGATGAATTGATCACTCAACAAATGAATGGTCCTAAGACTCTGTGAGGTAGCCTCTGTAATGATATCAGGATGCTGCACTGGAGCATGGGGTGCGAGATCAGTGGGGGGGACAAAGGTAGTGGCCTTTTTGCACTGGGAATATGGCCTAGTCTGAGGAGCTCCTCTGCCTACTCCCATGTTGGGCCTCATAGTCCAATAATTAACATTGTGACCAAGCACAAACTCAGCATACAATTTGTTTATGAAATAGAAAGGGAGCTCCAAATTTCTATGGGGTGGTTTATCAAAAACCATCCACTAGTGATCCCAAAAATATGTGCGCATTGCTTCATTTGTGCACCATTTTACTGATAATTTGGGCTTTTTGGAGTCAAATTTTAATCTGGTTTTAGGATTAACAAAAAGAGAGTCTATATCTTCCTTAGTTATATTAAGGGCCGCAACCCCATCATGGTCAAGCCCATCATCAAATTGGGCGTGCATATCATCACACCAATGAAGAGCAGCATTATGTTGTTGCATAAGGGTGTCAATGTTTTCAACAATGGTATTTAGGGTGGCAAGCATAGGAGATAATGTAGGTATATTTTGATATGTATTTTTGAAGCCCTGTATAGTGTTCAAGTTCTCCTGTATGAAATCCTCTAAAGATTGAGGGTTTTGAAGTGGTTCTAGATTGTTTTGGGGATCGTTATTTGGTGGGGAAGGGTTATTATCTTCATTGTTGTCAACCATGCCTGATGAAATAATAAAAAAATATAAATTTCAAATTAATTTCATATATTATTAAAAAAATCAATACAAAACCCTATTTTAACCAAAAAACTACATTTAACATGAAAATGAAATAAATTAATCAAGATATAGCAAGAATTTACTTATTGGATCAAGTGCGGACTCAATTTTTTTGTTGGTGCAATCAGGTAGCCAAAACTATCATGTATATGATATTTGGAGTTGTTTTCCAAACCCAAAACATGAGGAGAAATGATGAAAATGGCTCACGAGTTTTGATTTATGCCACAGATTTTGGGTACCCAACAAGGCTTGTGCTTTGGTGTTAGGTTTTCCCAGGTGTACTAATGCCTAGGCCTACTAAAAAGTCGACATACATTTTCATGTGCTTTTGGATGAATGAAAAGTGGATTTTTTTACATCGCCACTTTTTGGCCCCTCATGATAGCTTGTAGTGGTCACTTTTCTTCCATAGTAACTACCTTTGAGATTCTTAGGAATTGTTATTACCTGCCAAGAATGTTTAGCGATGCTTAAAAATGGGTTGTAAATTGTGAAAAATGTAAGTTTTTCAGTGGAAAGCCACAATTAGCATTTCTCCCTTTGAGACCAGTGGTCATAGAAGAACCTTTTGAGCAATGGGGGATAGAATTCATTAGACCAATCAACCCTCCTTCGAGTGCTAGACACACCCATATCCTCACTATAATCAACTATTTCACAAAATGGGTAGAGATAGTTCCTGTTAAGAAGACCACATCTCAGGTGGTGTGTGAGTTTGTAAAGAATTACATTCTGGTCAAGTTTGGAGTTCCTACCAAGATGGTCATAGACAATGCTACATATTTCTCTTCTCATGAGTTGAAATTATGTTTTTATGATCATGGCATCTTCCTGTCCCACACATCTGATTATTATCCACAGGGAAATGGAGAGGTGGAATCGAGTAATAAAAACTTGATTAGGATAATGAGGAAGCTAGTATGTGACAATGCTAAGGATTCACATAAGAAACTATTTGAAGCTCTTTGGGCTGATCAAACTTCTCCAAAAAGATCAATTGTCATGTCACCCTTTGAATTGGTTTATAGCATTGAAGCTTAGCTTTCACTCCCTATAGAGCTAGCTACTGTGAAACTGCAAAAAATAGTTGAAGTCCAGGTTTACCAAGATGCCCTTGAGAAATGGATTTTATATCTCAACAAAATACAGGAAGAATGAGAAGAAATGGTAAGTCAAATAGGCACACAGCAAACTCGAGTTAAGAAAATTTTTGACTAGAAGGCTAGGCCTCAAAATTTTATGGAGGGAGATCAAGTGTTGTTATGGGATAAGAGACAAGAACCTAAAGGTACCCATAGTCAATTTGAATCACTTTGGAAGGGCTCGTTCATCATCACCAAAGAATTGAGAGTCAATTCCTTCAAAATGGAGCATTTGGATGGTACTATTCTACCCCTAACCTTTAATGGTTAGGACCTCAAGTTGTATAAACTTTAAGCGGGTTAGTCCTGTTTTCTGTACATATCTTTTTGTTGTTCTATTTTCTATTTTTCCCTTTTCATTTATTGTCTTCCCTTTCTTTTTTAAGTTTTCCCTGGTCTACAAAGCCAAAGCTATAGGTTCATTTTTCACCCCCAAGAGGTCTCATCTCGAGTCAGAGCCATTGTTATCAATAGATTTTGTTTAATCATCTCAGACTCTAATTTTCTCAAAATCACCCCTAATCTTTTCAAGTGTGTTTCACTCAAAGTTTTAGTTCCTTACATTTACACCTTGTCGGTTGAACTTGAACCTTGAACTCTCATAGTTCAAGATTCAAGTTCAATAAAATCCTTTGGTATGATCATCCTTCTTTGTTTGCAAGCTTAGTGGTATGTTTTCTTTGCAGTGCACAGTTTTCCAATGAACTGTGAACTTTGAATTCTCATGGTTCAAGATTCAAAGTTCAACAGATGTTATCTTTTTGGAGTTTTTCTTTAATTTATCATTATTTCTTATCGCTAGTTATTTTTTCTTTATTTAATTGAATCATACCAAAGGATAGTACTTATAGCCTTCATGTTGAACTTGAACAATCAACTCACGTAGTTCAAGGTTCAAGTTTCAGTGGATTTTTGTGTTTTGCAAAAGTCAAAAGTGGTGATTTGATAGAAAAGATAGCTGGTAGTTAGTTATGAGATCTATGCATGGTGTAGATATTGCAATTAATAGAAATGACATTTAAGTGTCACTTCATTTGTTGGAAGTAAAGTTATCAATGTTTAAGTTATGCAGAATTCCCATCATCATTAATTTACCCGCTTGAGCCATTATTTTTCCATTATTGTGAATCTCCCGTGATTTGTAAGCTGCTTAGTAATAAATTGAAAAAGCTTATACATTTTTGTTCATAGTGGTAGAGACAGCTCAGGAAACCAACATGGAAGAAGGTATCTTTCACTCCTCTCAGAGCTTAGTGTATCACATAAGAAACCAGGTGAGTCTCTCTTTTTGGCCTCCTCATTTCAGTTAAAGCTCATTACTTTGTCAAATTTGAACTCCTTGAAGGCTACTGTGTCTCCTTATTTATTCCTCTTTTAAGAGCCAAAATGAACAACCCAATCCCAAATTTTGGAAATACCTCTCCTTTGATTTTCTTTCTACCTGACTGTGAGGATACCTTCATCAAGACTAGAGCCTTAGAGGAAATTATAAACTGAGTCAAAGAACCCATTCCAGGTTCCATGTTGGAAAAAGCCATTCAAAGTGGTTTGACTGATGTAGCCACTTTCCCTATAGTTTCCCCTTGTCAAGAACTAGTTCTTGAGTGTGAAAGAAGATATAGTTTTGAGGAGAAGTTTATTAAGAGGGTTGATGGGAGTCTGCTGGTATATATAAATAGAGATGTCTTCCTAAAGGCAATAGGAATTCTTGAAAGAGACCCATATGAAGGGTGGAATATTTCCTCATCCCAATCAGTCTTTTCCACCAAGAGATAAATCTATAGGAATGAGATAGCTCAGTACTGGTTGCTAAAAGAACAAAAAGGAGTTTCCAGGGTCCCAAAACCACTTACTGTATATCATTTCAAACTTGAAGTAGCTGAACTAGTTATATTTCTCAATAGAATAAAAGAAAACTAGCATGCATATTATTGGCATGGATGGATGTATTTCTATATCTTTTTCACTCTTACAAGGGAAAAATATATTTACCGGGCCGAAACCATTACTGATGAACTCAATCATCAATTAGGAAACTTCCCAATAGGTAGTAGCTTTCATATGTCTTCCTATCTATTTTATATCTTGGCTTGTACCAGAGAGTGGAAATGTCTATTTCATGAGTAGCCCCTCCCAAATATGAAGGTCTACAATTACTACCCTCACCTGTAGAAAGAATATCATGTTGATATTTTTCCAAAATTGAATGGGATATTCTTTAGGAGGTTAACCTATGAACTTCAAGGAAATACTGAGAAAATAATGTCTGAAGAGGCTAAGACCTTTTTCAACACTTATCAAAGTTTCTTCATCCAGTTTAAAAGGTTGATATATCTTAGAGTTGGTGGTTTTGAAGGGGAACCATTCAATTTTCCTAGATATGCTTTTGATAGCTTGATTATTGCAGAAGTGGCCCATCAACTGGCATATGTTCAAAAAGGAGTCAAGGAAAAGAAGGGTAGAGCTAAGTCTAGCTTTCCTATTGAGTTAGGGTATTATACTTGTAAAACCTCTTCAGATGCCCTAAATACAAAGCATGAATTAAGGAAACTTAATTTAAAAATATTTGAAGTCAGAAAATATTTTGATAGTAGAGGATATGCTGCTCAACATTTTAATTTACCTTCAGAGTTCCAACATACTCCCCAAATAGAGGATTACTGGGAGGGTAGTGCTGATGATTTTGAAGTAAGAAGAAGATCCTGGTCAACGTTTACCTGAGGACAGATTGTTACCTTAAAGATTCAGATTGATATCATAGTAGTAGATGAAGATAGTGATGTAGAGGTAATTGATGATCAGTTTGAAGCCAAAGTTAGGGGCATACCACTACTTGAAATAGACTTGAGTATTGATGAGAGGGAGAGAATAATAATAAAAACCCTCAGTGTGATAAAAAGAACTGAGAAATAGGTTAAGAGCAAGCAGTCTCCCCCTCCAAGGAGACACCATAAAAGGAGGAAAACACACAATGATTTAGTAACCAAGCCTATTTAGTTTGCTAACAAGAATGTTTCTCTTGCAGGTACATCCAAAGCTAAAAATAAGAAAAATCCCAAAGTTGACCTAGTGAAACAGGCCTCTCCTAGCTCTTCAGCAACAACAAGAACCTTCAGAAATAAAGCAAGGAAAGTGAAAAGTTGATTGAAGACAAGGAGGTGATTGATCTTGACCTAATGGATACTCATATGTCAGAGAAACCTATTCTAGATAGCCTGGGTGAAGACACATTGACTCAAAAGGGAAATGAATAGGATTTTGGAAACCCCTCAATAGCTATGTTGAGTGATAGTTTTCAAAATCCACCTCCCACTCTTAGATGGATAGAGAACTCCATTAGTAAGAAACATAATGTTCTACCAATAACTCTATTGGTTGAAGATAGGGTTAGTAAATGCCTGGGAGCTACTGTCAAACCTAAAAGAATCAGGATGGAGTCAATGATAGATATTGATAAAACAATTGGGCGATGGATGATAGAACGTGCAGTGCCAAAGGTTGAGAAAAATGTTTTTGAGGCTTCTACTAAAGAATTTAGCATTGAGAAGATAGACTTGGGAGTTGCAAGTAGGGAAATAGATGAAAAGCATCTTGACTCTTCCACATGGAAAATATTGCATAGGACTTTCAAAGACAAAATCGACAAGAAGGAGTTGAAGGCTACCATACAGAGGCTAGTAGAATTCATCTAGGTAGTTCAAGCACCTAGTCCACTTCCACTGACCCAAGTACCTCATACATTCAATCCTCACTCACTAGAATTTTGCAAAGCCCTAGACCAAATTCAAAGAAATAAACTTGTAGTGGAGGCTTTCGTTAAATGGGTCATAGGGATTATTCAATGGGGAGGTGATTATATTACTCAATTGATTGAAGCTCATGGGGTCGTGACTAAAACCATCTCAAAGATGTTAATTGATCTGACTGAATGGAGAAAGGAGAGGAAGAAATGGATGGGTATAGCTAATCAGTTGATAGAGATTGACCATTATGGAGTACCCAAGTTCCTAATGGAAAAACTAGTTCTTGGCTTGAATGAGGAAGTCCTTTATGTCTCTATGAAGAGCATTAAATGGTGGAATTAAATCATTAAGGATGGATGTGAAGGGGTGACTCTCTTCTTAAATGATCTTAAAGGTTTGATAGATATAATGAAAAAGGACCTTAAGTTCTTGAATATCATTATAATGGATGAGGGAACCCAGGATATTAAGAAGGTAGAAAAAATGACTCAGGAATTTGAAGAAGGTATAGCAGTGATCATAGATAGTAAGGATCTCACAACTGAAGATCCCACTTCTATAGCCAATACTAAGGCTACGTTGGTCTTTTGTGTAGATCACCTAGAGTCTCATAGATCAAGGTTGAGTTAGATATGTAAAGATAAGAAAGGTCTCATATAGAGAATCACTCTCATCAACCTACCATATCATGCCACAGTCATCAGCGCATCACTTGCTCATGAAGAATGGAGGCAGACACATGCATCCAGGTCTTCTTAAAATTGAAGCAAAGATGACTAGCTTAGCCACGACCAGCGATCATGCTCCACTAATTTTGGGTTGTTGTTTTTCAGTTTCAAATATTTTCTATTTTTAGCATAGTTGCGGTTATCTTAAGCAGTTCCGATCTGAAACTTTGGGAGTTTCATAAACTTTATTAGTTTTGATAAATTGTAATCGATGGCTATATAAAGCCAGGGAAAAAATTTTAGAAGGGATGTCAGTAGTTTATTTTCTTAGTAATAGAATAGTTTACGTTTTAGTGATTTTATAGAAAGACTTTGATTGAAGTTTTTGAATCAATGAATAGAAGAAACTTATCGATATAAATCTATTGGTTTATACCTGTGAGTGGGTCTCTGTTGGGATATCTTGCATTGAACATAATCTTTTGTTTAATGTCTTTATTATCTTTGAATCTTTATTGAAATTGTGCTTTAGATTAGTGTAGTGTTTTCTTATTGAAGTCTGTGAGCTTCATATCTATTAGTTGCTTCCAATTTCTAGTTATTATGTCATATTGATGAAACTTACTATTTATGCCTTATCAACTTTCTGGTCAAAAGTTTGATGATTTAAAAAATGCATAATTCTTTTTCATAAAAATTCATTGAAAATTTTACTGGGAGTTGTACCATAATTCAGAGGATTAAATATTTCATGTTTAATCCATTTGTTAGTGAAAAGTTAATGTTTCTTAGTGGGTTATAGAGTGTAGAGGTAAAATTGAAAAAGAGACAAATTCATTTACTAATAGGTGCTAATAAGAAGACTTGTTCAAATGCTTCTAGAATGTGTTCCTCAACTTCATAGCCAAGTGGATGACTCCACTTAGTTCTAGGTTCCACTGCTTCCATGCATATTATATCAATCTTAACCATAAAGCAAATACTATCTTTATACTTCACAATATTTTTTGGTATCCTATATCTTCTTTGCATCTTTATTATGAACGTTTTAATTTCTAATTCCATGTAGTCCTTCAAGGTACTCTCAGTTGATGCCTTGAGTGATATTTGTGGCACTCTAGGTAAACTTTTGTCAAGGTATAAATCTGATACTTTACCAAGGATATGGAAGTACATGTATATTATCAGTGACCCAAACCTAAATATCTTACTTTTATCATGCTTGATAGCTCTTATATTGTCCAATTGTGCGCACTAGATCTCGTACAAGTTGAATTCACCATTTTCTTTCACAATCCTGATGGATACTAGAATAGTGGATGCGAACAAACTATTGACCCTATTAGCATGTTGGAACTTGTATCCCAGTATCATAGACATCAATTTAATTTCTTTCTCTTCTATAGGTTCAACTATCATTCTGTGCTTGTCACTACGGGACTTATAAGCCCACTCAACTAGTTTCCTGATATCCTTTCTATTATTACTGTTATCAATTTGTCCAGCTCCATGCTAGTATTTTTGAAAAATAATCCAATTTAAGGGTCTAAGGGTTAGGTTTTATTTTGAAAACCCTAAGTTTTAATGAAAGCCCTAATTGTCTTTGAAGCTTGTCATATTTTCGTGTTACTTTTTGGCTCACTAATTCTCTGAAATATGCATGTGCTAATTTTCACCCCCTTTGATGCATCTCTTCATAAGTTATATTGTTAGGTTGTTAGGCAGGATACCTTTTAATTTATTTCATTCAAAAGCCTAAGTTTTGGGATTATTTTTCAATAATTTTTTCTCTCTAAAATGTGTGGATGTCATTGAATCACAAGCCTTCCCATTGTCAGAATATCTGACATGCACTTTAGCAACAAGGTGCCACCTGTCCAAGCGGGCCTAACTGGTAACAAGATGTGCTAGTGTTTAAAGAATAGATCGCATCAACGATTGTCGCTACACCATTGAACCAAGATAATAACCTTTTAAGCATTGCGGTGTAGTGATAATCATCTGATGCAAAGGTAAACAAGATGGTAGGTGGGACCATGAACTTCCAGGTCAGTATAAAATGTATGTTTTTGATTGGTTAAGGTACAGTGATGTGGTGGTTGACTGGATTTTAAAATGGTAAAAATGATTTCAATAAAGTGGCCCGCCCATTTGTAAACATGGCGTGTTATGATTCAATGTACAAACAAGTGATGTATCAAGCTGTGGGGTCAAAATTTTAAAAGGGTTAAACAATAGATAGATCTGACGGTTGTCATTATACCTTTGATGAAAGATGTAAGGAATTTAAGCTTGCGGTATAATGATGACCATTCCATTACTTTTAAAGATTTAAGTGTGAAGTGGGCCCTAAAGTGCCAGCTCACTCCAACATGTTCACTTTCTAGTGGTTGTAGTAAATTATGATCTAGCAATGCAAGGACCCTCTCCTAAGAGGTAGAAACAAGAAAAAGTAAGGCCAGGGGAGGAGGCTTATTCCCCTTCTTAGTCCCCCATCTAGTTAGATGAACATGGGGTAGTAGAGAAATTGATACAAATGAGGAATAAGGGAGACATGTTGGTTTCCAGTGATGAATTGCAAGAAGGGATGCCTAAGGCACCTAAAGAGGTGGCCATGGACCTTACTGCTGATCAATTTGAGGGTAAACAATTGGACCCTATCTTGAAGCAAGCTAGTCATTCTTTCCTTGTTCATGATAAGTTTGTTAAAACTAGAGCATTTTCCCAATTCCTATGGAGAATGAAAATAAACCAATACAAGGAGATTTTTGAAAAGAAAAAGGAGGAGCATCCTAATAAAGACATAGCAGAAATTGAAAATGAAACCAAGGTAGAGATGGCTAAACAGTTCGAAAAGATTACTCCTGAAGAAGGAAGGGCCATGGTTCATACTGTAAGGGTGTTGATTCTACCAGAGTGGGACATTGTTGATGTAATTATCTTTGATCAGATTAGAAAGAGTAAGGTAAAAACTCTTGCTACAACAGAGTAGGCCAAACAGGCTGCTAGGGGACCTATCTTTTCTGATGATCATGGAGCCTTGGTAATGTGGTCCTTAAAGAGGGAAGCAGATAGAGGAAGAAAAGAAGCTCTCTCTATAGGGTATACAGGGAGTTTATTAGCGCAAAGATTAGGAGAGACATCTGGTGTAGAGGCATCAAATTTGATTTTGGAGACTACTAAATTCAATGCAAAAGTGGCAGAGAAGGATGCCAGAGAGAAAGAAGAGCTTAGGCTCAAATTTGAAATGGTCCTTAAATCTTACAATGAGCTCAAGGTTGAGCTAATTCAAAAGGACAAATTGATTGCATAGTTGTCAAGGCCCTTGGATCATAGGTCTCCTTAGTTGGTGATTTCTAATAAGCCTACAACGGCTTCATCTTCAAGCCCAATAATTGAGCTACCACCATCCTCATACCTAGAGACAAATTTGGATGCAAGGGTTACCTAGGAGAAGCAAAGATTGACAGAAGAAACAAATAAGTTGAGGGAGATCAGAGTGCAACTTGAAAGAGAAAAGGATGAAAATATCAAGGCCACAGCTTTAGCAAACCAAAAGTATGAGGAAAAAATAATAGATGCAATCATGCAGTTTTCTATTGATTTAAAGTCCTCCATTCTCCATAGTCATGCCAGTAAGTTATATTCATTACTTGAAACTTTGAATAAGGAGAAGGTGGAGTTGTCACCAATTTTGAAAAAATGGATCAAAAGGTCTCCCAATAGAAATTTATTTTGTATACTATCAAAACGACAAGAAGATCTAGATCCATTGATCAAACTGGTACATCAGATTGTCATGAGAATGGTAAAGTATGGGATCAGTTTGGATAGTTTTATCAGAAAATCAAGCATGTTGAAAGCTGAATTGATGCTTTCAAACTATGAACTAGTTCCTACCATTTTCATAGATAAAAGAAAATTTAAAGAAGCACATTAATGCAGAGAAGAAATGGATGCACTTTTGTCAGAAAGGGTGACTGGTGTCCTAAGTGGAACTTTTTCTATTAGTAGTGTTATCAAGTTATTGATAAATGCTAAACCAATGTTTGACAATATTCAACATAAAGTTACTCAGATTGAAAATGAGTGGGAACAATTATCAAAGAAAAAGACTGAGTTTGCCAATTTTGAGTTCCCAAGCAAAGAGGTATATGATAGGTGGAGGTATCAGTACATACCTCATGTTCAAAAGGTCAATACTCCACCAGCCTCCTAGAGTTAATAAAGACAAATGTTTTTGAGTCATATACAAGTTGGTAAGATATATGAAGACATTTATTACAGGATGGACAGCTAGATGTTGTAGATCAAATTTGTCAAAGAAAGCCAAGGACAACATTGAAGACAAAAAGAAAGGTGGCTCATCTACAAATATCCCAATTACCTGATCAAAATATCCCATCTATTTCATAAATGTATTTATTGTAAATTTTTGAGGTTTTTAAAAAGATTTTTAGGTCAAATTTTGTAACCCTAGAATGATCGGTAGCTTGTTGCATTTTCCTTGTATATAAAAAATTTTCCATGATCATTCTAGGCATTGAGAATCTTAGGAGTTGAAAAGATAGAAATTCTGAAACCCTAACCCTTAGTCGAGGATTGTGATTTTTATCATTATTATCAAAGAAATAGAGAAGTACAGGTCATTGCTGCTATTTTGCAAGCTCATTATCTAGAATATGATGTATGCAACGTTCAAGGTTATACTTAATACAAAATATTAAATCTTTGTCTCTCCTTTGAGTTTATTCTATATATCTTTAAGTCTTTCTGGGATTTATATGTATGTGTCTAGCTTTGAGTTCTGATCTAGGATTGGATTAAATACTGCTCTGAGTGGGATGTATGTTTACTAAATCTATTCAAGGATTTTCTATAAGCAGTAAAGGTTTGTGGTATTTGTATTTATGTTTAGAGGCCTGATATTATCCAATTATCTTTGTATTCATTCTATCTTTCTGATACTTTGCCCAATGGATAGGGCACTGGTCTGTATTTTCCTATCTTTTCTTTGTGAGGAATGATTTGACTCTAGTAATCCTAAAATATTAAATCATTACTAATTATTTTACTTTTATTTACATTTTAAGTTGTTCTACCTAGTGATGGAGAGTCAATGAGTAATAGGTTGTTACTTATTACTTTCTCACTGTTATCTATTGTAAGATCTAGTATTGAATAAGGAACAGAGTTAAATCTATTGTATCAGGTGTACCTACCTTGGTTTTACAGATCCAGAAGTGAAGAGGGCAGTCTTGTCCCTATAGTTGGTCTAGTGGCCTATAGATTTCTCACATTTGGAACTAACCCATCCTTAATATCAATCATAGGCATATTGGTATCTCATGGAGTGTAAAATCCTATCCAGGAACCAACAAAATGGTGACTCTACTACGGATTAGAGATTGTGAGCAAAAGCAAATAGTGCAGGTTTCAAGTTGAGCTAGACTCCTGACTTGCCTATTTTCAAAATAATGGATATCTCCAAGTTGTAAACATTTGTATACAATAACATAGGTACAAGTTGAGCTTGACTCTTGGCTTTCTTATTGTCAAAACCAGTTATTTACCTTTGATTATAGAGTTTAATCCTTTCTTTTGCCTACCCTTCCTAATTTATAAAATCATAGGTAATCCCATATAGCTTAGGTGGCGACTCTAAACATCTTTATACTAGTGTTTTAATTAATATCACTACATCATTATGAGTTACAAAAATACAAGGTCTTGGAGGAAGGAACACCCAGAAGAAAGTTTGCAGGGTGAACTTCCTATCACATCTAGACTAGGCCAGGGTAGGAGTGAAAAAAGTATCAGTGACATGTCTCTTACCTAGAAACAAAAGGGAAACTCAAGATAGGAGGGTCTTACTCCTCCCAGTTAGGAAGAAAATGCCTCATAATATGAGGAAGTGATGGTTGATCTAGGCCTAAACCAATATGAGGATTATTATTCCCCTACAGAGAGGGAGGGTGAAAGATTACCCCACAATAGGAAAATAGTCCCAAATAGATGGCATGGGGGGGAGAGAAGGTCTAGAAGTAAAAGTAGGGGTGGGTAGGATTTTGTTCCCCTTTTCACCATTGGTTCATCATTTCCCGAAGGCCTCCATGAGTCTCAAGATCAATAAGAAGAGCCCTAAGCACAACAAGCTGAGTCTGAAATGACTTTGCCTAATTCTGAGGAAATATTTGAGGAAGTATATGAATTGGAAAGAAGAATTCATGGACAAGTAGCCATTAGGTAGAATAGAGAAAATGAAAAGGAAGAAAAGGTTAGACATGCTATGATAAGGGTTGACCAATTAAGAAGGTAGTTGTTAGATTTAGAGGCTATAAATTATGTTCCCATTCCTGAATAGATAAATGAGCTGCATGTTGTCCATCAGACTTTTGAAACAAGGGATTCAAAGGATAAGGGAAAGTAGAAGGTAGTGGTCATTTCAATTAAAGAGCCCCTAACCCCAAAACTTCCCATAGATTCCAATCTAAGACTGGAGGCAGACCTTGAAAAGGCCAAAAGGGAATAGGAAATGCTAGCTAAGGAACTTGAAAAGGCAGAATTAGAAGTTGCCACATTGGAAATGAAAAGGAAGATTGATTTTATTAGAAGGTCTATAGGACCACCAAATTTTTCTAGTTCTACTATGACACAAGGAGCAAATGTCACAAATTTAGCAAATCAGATAGCCAATGTTCCCCCACTAGGTGGACTTAAAATTCATGCCACTACAAATACTAATTCTTCCACATCTCAGGGTGCTGGTATTTTTAACACAGATGCTCTACATGAAAGATGTAAACAATTGGTTTTCACTGGCATCCCTGGGTATCCTAACCCTATCCCTGAAGAGATTAGGAAGAAGCTCCCTAAGTTTATTGGAAGTAATGTTGTTACTTGTGAAGAGCACTTAAAAAAAAAATTATTGATGTGATTGATGATTATAACATTGTGGTAGATGATGCTATAATGAAGTTATTTGTACAATCTCTAACAGAGGATTCAAGGGATTGGTTTAGGGCTTTGCCACATGGTAGCATAGGATCATGGGATCAGCTTAGACATTGTTTCAAAGAACAGTATGGTGACAAAACTCATGAAAGTTTTATGCTAAATGAATTCAATAACATAAAAAAGAATTTCAATGAGGATGTTGTTGAGTTTAATGTCAGATTCCAGAAGGCCATGCATAAGCTCCTTCAAGTTATCAGATTAGATGATAGGGTGTGTCTTGTCACATATCTAAATGCTTTTGACTCAAAGAAGGGTTACCTTTTGAGGGACAAAAATCCAAGGAGTCTTGTTGAGGCTTACAAGCTAGCTATGAACATAGAGAGCAACGAAAGAATCTCAAGAAAGTTGGGAAGAAGGGAAGATGAAAAATCACCATTTTTTAATAGAAAGGATCTGGGAAAACCTCAAGGTGTTAAACCTAAGGATGATGAAAGCCTAAAGCAATTTTAAAAGCAATAAAAGATCTAAAGCTTGGTGAAAATAGAAACAATAAAGCTACAGGAGGAGATAAGCCTCCATTTAACAACTTCAACAAATTACCAAGAATGTAGAATTACCCATTTAATACTCAGTGGAAAGATGGGAAGCCTATCCTTCCTGATAGGAGGGATAAGCCAAATGATAGAACCCCTAATCCATTGCAAATAAATTCAATGAATGTGGTGGAAGAGGTCCCATGGTGTATTTCTTGCTAGTCAGCACATGATCCAAATTATTGTGTCATATCTCAAAGTGCTTCTTCACATGAAGATCAAGAATCTAATGAGGATCAGCCTTATGATGATCAGGGGTGTGGAATGAATTCTTCCCATGTTTGGGATGAAGTTTATTCTACTAAAGAAGACAAAAATCAAGATATTCTTAATTCTCGGGCTAGAACTAAATCATATCATCAACAAGTTTTTTCAGATAATGAAGATGTTGAAACTAATTTTGTCCAGTGTAACGTTCAAAGGAATGAAGAAACAACTACTTTAAGAAGGCCTTCTGATGAGGAGATTGCCTTGATAACAACCAATATGGTTACTCAAGCAAAAGTAAATTATAACTTGAGAAATAGAGTTGTTGGTGATTCAGGTTAGAAGCCTGCTAGAATTTTTATCAAGAAGATAGATAAAGATGTAAAAGTATCACAAGACAAGTCTAGGGATACCAATGTTGTTGAAAAAATCAAGATAAAAAAAAATGCCAAGCCTAATATTGTCTATAAGGTGAAACCCAAACCCACTATTGACGAAGTGCCAATTTTGCAGAAAGGGAATGAAGTCCAAAATAAAAAAGCTATAGATATACCCATTCAAGAAACTGATAAAGAAGCTACAAATTCAAAACATGATGTCTTTGATTCAAAATATGTCCCAATTGATATGAGAAAATTTTTGTCTCAGATTACTGTCAAGGTTCCATTATTAGAAATGATGAGAATAGAGGAACATAAGGAAAAAGCTCTAAATTGGGTAAATGGTGTGGTGCCCATGTTAGAAATAGGAAATACTGAGAGGGGGGGAGGGTGAATTAGTATTTCACAAACTTTTTCTTTTTCCCACTTATGGATATAACAGATTACTTTAGTGCATACAAAGATTATCAAGCTGATTAACAAACATAGCAGTAAATAGAAAGAGCTCATAACACATGATATGTTCTCGAGGAAACCCTGGCCAAGGGAAAACCCCAGTGGGGATGGTACCCACAAAGATCACTAATCAAAAGTATCCTATTAGGGATATTGGACCCTATTAGGAGTCAATTTACAATATATAGTAGATCTGTCCTGGTTAAAGGACTTTAGGCCTTGTTAGAAGCCTTAAACCTGTTAGGAGTTAGATTACAAAACCTGATCACCAGCTGAGCTCACTGCCCAAATAGGTAATACAAAATGTTTTTGACTATAATATGGTACTGCTTACAACTTCACATCAATAGCCTTTGTTTCTATCACAATATACAACTATCACAAGTTATCTTTTCTTTCTTTTTACATATATCATCTATATTGTCATTACATTTCAAGTATGCCTAATATATGAGTTATTAGAGCTAATAACTTTACATGGTCAACTACCAAAATATTTATCCAAGAGTAAACATATAGGATTTCATCCCTTCATAATGTTAAGTCATTATTTTGACAAGCAAAAATAATCCCTTAACTCTTTCGCTAATACTGTCTCCAAAATTGTTCTATCTGCAAAAACTATCTTTGGTAAACTTTGAATAAATTTGTCCGTACTACTCCAAAATTTATGCATACTAAGATGGGGTATCCTCATACTCTGCAGAATCTTTAGTTAACCACGCAAAAAAAATATATTGCTCCAGTGGACATCGCCAACTAAATCTTCATTGGGTGCTCTGTCAGGATCACTGTATCCATACTTAGACAATTTCTTCCTTCAACTTTCCATACTTGCATTCCAGATTCTGTGCTCTTAATAGAGATCATATGTTCCCATAATGACAACATATATGCATCCACATTAGCAAAATTGCCAACAATCTCCCCCTTTGTCATTGGTGGCAACATATGGGAAAATTGGCTAAGTGTGCAAACAAAACTTCAAAGTATTTACACAAAATTGGGGCCAAAAGTTATACAACACATATACAATATTGTACTCCATAGGATAGCTCCCCCTATGAGTATCCTTCCTCATAATATATTCAATTTTTTTCTATCTTTCCCCCTTTGACAAAAATGACAAAGATAGGGTGTACAAAAATTTCAAAAAAAGACTTTATACCTTGTTATCAGCTATTGCAAAGCTGGTAGGCTTGCAACATAGTCACCAAACTCTGACTTCCATGATTCAAAATCTTTCTCCCATACCTTCTTGATGGATTCAACAACATTGAGTAGAGTACTCAATCTGTATGCTGCTGTCTGACAAGCTTGCAGGGAATTGAAGCTAAACTTCTGAAAAGATGTCTTTCCTGAAACCCACTGCTCAATTTGGTCTTCAACAATTGAGGTCTTGAATGAGATGTGCTCTCTCAAGATGTTAATCCTGAGCATCTTTCTGTTCTTCTCCTCTGCTAACATTCTAATTTCATCATTTAACTTCCTTATGTTCTTCTCTACAGAGCAAAGATCACTATTCAAAAGTATCCTATTAGGGATATTGGACCTTGTTAGGAGTCAATTTACAATATATAGTAGATCTATCCTGGTTAAAGAACTTTAGGCCTTGTTAGAAGCCTTAATCCTGTTAGGAGTTAGATTACAAAACCTGATCACCAGCTGAGCTCACTGCCCAAATAGGTAATACAAAATGTTTCTGACAGTAATATGGTACTGCTTACAACTTCACATCAATAGCCTTTGCTGCTATCACAATATACAACTATCGCAAGTTATCTTTTCTTTCTTTTTACATATATCATCTATATTGTCATTACATTTCAAGTATGCCTAATATATGAGTTATTAGAGCTAATAACTTTACATGGTTGGCTACCAAAATCTTTATCCAAGAGTAAACATCTAGGATGTCATCCCTTCATAATGTTAAGTCATTATCTTGACAAGCAAAAATAATCCCTTAACTCTTTCTCTAATACTGTCTCCAAAACTATTTTGTTTGCAAAAACTATCTTCGGTAAACTTTGAATAACTTTGTCCATACTACTCCAAACTTTATGCGCGCTGAGATGGGGTATCCTCATACTCTGTAGAAGCTTTAGTTAACTGCGCAAACAAAAATATTGCTCCAGTGGACATCGCCAACTAAACCTTCATCGGGTGCTCTGTCAGGATCACTGTATCCATACTTAGACAATTTCTTCCTTCAAATTGCCATACTTGCATTCCAAATTCTGCACTCTTAATAGAGATCATATGTTTCCATAATGACAAAATCTATGCATCCACATTAGCCAAATTGCCAATAGCCCATGGATTCCCAAAAAATAGAGGGAAATGAGAAAAAATTAGCAACTATGAATGATGAAGATGGAAATTATAGTGAGGAGATTGTTTCTAAAATCCCTCAAAATTATTTGTATACAAATGTTCTTAGCACTACAGTAGGGATATTTGATCCCTTTTTCTTGACTCTAGAGATAAATGGGAAGTTGCTAAAAAATTGCATGATCGATTCTGGAGCATCAAATACTATTATGCCTACTAAGGTCATGAATTCATTAGGACTAAAGGTGGACACACACCATGGAAGGTGTCAAGCTATTGATTCAAGGGAAGTACTAGTTGTGGGTACTATTAAGGCTTTGCCTTACAAACTAGTTGCATATCCTAACAAACAATTAACCATGAGTGTCTTGGTAGTTGATATTCCACCCCATATGGGATGTTATTATCAAGAAAGTGGAGTGCTTCTATGGGAGGTAGCATATAGTGTGACTTGTCATTTGCCACTTTCAATTTAGAGGGACATAATATCAAGATTACTAGGGAATCTAGAACTCCACATATGATTGAAGAAGAGGAAGAGGATACCATGAATTGTTTCCTTGACACTGATATTAATGCCTTCAAAGTCCAAGATAAGGAAGCAGAGGAAGGTGTTGAACCTCCCCATGAATCAAAAAGCCAGCAGGGATGGATTGATCTTGATAGTCTCTAGACTATGTATTTTGATGGAGAAAACTCAAAGGAGGGGTCCGGAGCTGGAATACTACTCATATCTCCTAATGGTAAAACTTTCAAATTCTCTTTTTCCTTGCTATTCTCATGCACAAACAATGTTGCAAAATATGAGGCCCTATTGATAGGTTTAATACTGGCATCCAGGCATGGCATAAAATGTTTGAAAGTAGTAGGTGACTCTGAGTTAGTTGTGTCCCAAATTAGATCAAAGTATGCTTCTAAAAATTAGAAATTAAAGCAGTATAGGAATGCAGTGTGGGATAAGATTGAAAGTTTTAATGCTTTTAATATTTGTTGGATGGAAAGAGGTCAGAATAGAATGGCAGATTTATTGGCTAATATAGCCCTCAGACCAAAGGATGTAACATTTGTAGATGCTTCTAAAATAGAGGTGCAAGCCAGGTCTTCTATCCCTGACAACCTAGATAATTGGCAAGTTGTCTCTGATGACCAGGACATATTGAGGTTTCTCCATTGTGAATCTCATTTTGGTGATAAAGAAATGGATTTCAGTGCTTATGTTGATACAGTGGATGGTAAAGAGGTTATCTTTGGGAAGAAAGTATTACAATTGAAATCTAACAGAGTTCCCAAAGGATTGGTTTCTTTTGAAAGAGAATTTGATAATAAAGACAAGGCATTCTCTGCTAATACTGATAAAATTGATGAGCTTGAAGAAATAAACTTAGGAACAAAATTTTTCCATAAGAAAGTTTATATTAGCAAGTGCTTATCCCCAAGAATTAGAAAAAGTTTAATTGACTTGCTCAAAAAATTTAGGCATGTTTTTTCTTGGTCCTATGAAGATCTTAAAGCCTATAGAGAGGACCTTTTTCAACATGAGATTCCACTCAAAGAAGGCACAAAACCTTTCAGACAGAAGTTGAGGCCTGTGAACCCTACTTTAGCACCTAAAATGCAGGGTGAACTCAAGAAGATGATGGATGTCGGGATAATCAAGCCTATTAGACATTCCACTTGGGTTTCAAATTTGGTCCCTGTTAGAAAGAAAAATTGTGATATCAGGTTATGTGTAGATTTTAGGAATCTTAACATAAACTCTCTGAAAGATAACTATGGATTGCCAAATATGGAGAACATGTTACAAAAGGTCACTAGATCAGAACTAATGTCTATGATGGATGGGTTTTCTGGTTACAACCAAGTTATGGTTAAGGACATAGAGCAATTTAAAACTACATTCACAACCCCATGGGGGACATATGTTTATGTAAGAATTCCTTTTGGGTTGACTAACGCAGGTGCTACTTTACAATGGGCTATGGATGTAGCCTTTGCATATTTTATTGATAGATTTATGGTGGTGTATCAAGATGATCTGATAGCCTTGTCAGCTAAAGAAGAACAACATTTCCAACGTCTAGAAAAAAATTTCATCAGAGCATTAGAATATGGGGTTTCTTTGAACCCAAAGAAGTGTGCCTTTGGTGTGGTAGAGGGAAAACTTCTAGGGCACATTGTTTCTAAGGATGGGGTGAGCATAGATCCTGAAAGGGTACAGGCTATTGATAAATTATCCTTACCAAAGAATATCAAGGGGATTTATTCTTTTCTAGGACAAGTAAATGTTTTAAGGAGGTTTATTACAAACTTTGCAGAGATTAGTATTCCCATATCAAGAATGTTGAAGAAAGGAGAAAAAGTTGAATGGAACATGGAAGCAATGCATACCTTTAATGATATAAAAAAAGCCATAAGGCATGCCCCAGTCTTAAAGACACCAGACTATAGTAAACCAATGCAGATTTTCTCTTTTGCATCTGCCCATACCATTGCTGCAGTACTGTTACAGAAAAATGCTGAGGGTTTTGAACAACCTATTTCTTTTTTTAGAAAAAGTTTGTAGGCAATAGAATTGAACTATGATATTATTGAGAAGAAAGCTTATGCCTTAGTAAAGGCTATTAAAATATTTAGATGCTATTTGGTAGGAGCCAGAGTGGTTTCTTATGTTCCAAGTGTTGCAGTCAAGGACATTTTAGTTCAACAAGAAGTTTTAGGAAGGAGATGTAGGTGGATTAATAGGACTTAAGAGTTTAATATTGACATCCACATTACAAAGCTAGTGAGAGGATTGGGCCTGACAAAGTTGATGGCCCAAAGAAATCTAAATGCAAATCAGATAAACATGTTGGAAGAAGATCATAGACCTTTTATATGCAACATGGATTGTTGTGATTGGTACAAGGACGTTGTCAAATATTTGCAAAAGATGGTCTTACCTCTTGAATTGGATGACAAAAAGAAAAGAACTATTAAGCTTTAATCTATAAGGTATGTAATTATAAATGGTGAGTTATGGTGGAGGAGTAATGAGGGTGTCTTACTTAGATGTGTGGATCGAGATAAGGCTAAACTTTTGATGGATGAAATGCAGAATGGGGTTTGTGGTGGACACTATATGGAAAAGAAAACAGCCCATAAGGTCATCAAGTCAATTTTTTGGTGGCCTTCACTTTTCAAAGATATTCATTAGTTTGTAAAGAAATGTGATCCTTGTCAAAGATTTGTAGGAAAATTGAAATTTGCTAGAAATTTACCTCTCAAACCTATTTCTGTTCAGGCCCCTTTCCAAAAATGGGGTATGGATTTTATTAGTGAAATTCCTAATAAATCCAATGGTGGACACTCTTATATCTTGGTAGCAACAAACTATTTCACCAAGTGGGTTGAGGCAATCCCTACAAGAAGATTTGACAAGATTTGGTTGCCCAGAGTCCATAGTTGTTGATAATGCAATGTGTTTTAGGTCAGAGGAATTTGTTGATTTCTATCAAAACAATGGTATAAAAATCTCATATTCTTCTCCATATCATCCATAGGGTAATGGCCAAGTAGAATCTAGCAACAAAAGTTTGATTAAAATTTTGAAAAGAGTCCTAGACAAAAACAAGAAGGCTCGGGATTCCAAGTTGTTGCAAGCCTTATGGGCTAATAGGGTTACAGTCAAGAAAGCAATTGGATGTGCCCCTTTTGACTTGGTATATGGGATTAATGTGAGATTACACCAAAACAATTTATTACAAATGTATCAGTTCATACAAGCATATGATGATGATGTGGAAGAAGATATGATAGTCAAAATGAATGATCTGATTCAATTAAATGAGGTAAGGAATGATGCACATGATAGGAATGAGAGGATGTAGGCCCAGTTTAAAGTCTTGTATGAAAAGAGGACTACTCAGAGGAGTTTTATAAATGGTGGCATGGTCCTAATGTGGAACACAAGACTAGAAGATAAAGGAAAGCATGGGAAGTTTGATCCCATTTGGTTAGGCCCATATATAATTGAAGAAAAATGGGGAGTAGATTCTTATTTGTTGAAAAATTTAATAGGAGAGCTCATGGAATTTCCAGTTCATGGTCAATTCTTAAACTTCTATTTCTCTTAAATCTTTTGGGTCTTTGTACAGTTTTAGCTCCGAGGTTTTGTGTACACTTCTCTACTTTTGGTTGAAGTTTTGTTCTGGTCTACTCTTCTAGGAGATTCTAGTTTCTCATTGTATCTGAAAGAGATACACATCCTAAAGCATGAGCCACTATTATTACTATTATCAATTTGTCTAGCTCCATGCTATTATTTTTGAAAAATAATCCAATTTAAGGGTTTGAGGGTTAGGTTTTATTTTGAAAACCCTAAGTTTTAATGAAAGCCCTAATTGTTTATGAAGCTTGTCATATTTTGGCATTACTTTTTGGCTCATAATTCTCCAAAATATGCATGTGGTAATTTTCACCCCCTTTGACCCATTGCTTCATAATTTATATTGTTAGGTTGTTAGGCGGGATATCTTTTAATTTATTTCATTCAAAAGCCTAAGTTTCGGTATAATTTCTCAATAATTTGTTCTCTCTAAAAAGTGTGGCTATCATTGAACCGCAAGCCTTCCCATTCTTAGAATATCTAACATGTGCTTTAGCGAAAAGGCACCACCTATCCAAGCGGGCTAGACTGGTAACAAGATGTGTTGGTGTTTAAAGAACAGATCACATCAACGACTATCACTATATCGTTGAACCAAGATAATAAGCTTTTAAGCATCACAGTGTAGCGAAAACCATCTGATGCAAAGGTAAATGAGATGTTAGGTGGGACCATGAACTTCTAGGTCAGTATAACATGTATGTTTTTTATTGGTTAAGGTACAGTGATGTGGTGATTGACTGGATTTTAAAATGGTAAAAATGATTTCAAGAAAGGGGCCTGCCCATTTGTAAATGTAGTGTGTTATGATTCAATGTACAAACAAGTGATGTATCAGGTTGTGGGGTTGGAATTTTCAAAGGGTTAAACAACAGATAGATTTGATGGTTGTCGTTATACCATTGATGAAAGATGTAATGAATTTAAGCTTGCGGCATAATGATAATCATCTGAGTCCTTTTAAAGATTGAAGTGTGAAGTGGGCCCTAAAGTGCCAGCTCACTCCAACATGTTTACTTTCTATTGGCTACAATAAATTATGATCTAGCAATGCAGGGACCCTCTCCTAAGAGGCATAAAAAAGAAAAAGTAAGGCCAGGGGAGGAGGCTTATTCCTCTTCTCAGTCGCCCATCCAGTTAGATGAACATGGGGTAGCAGAGAAATTGATACAAATGAGGAATGAGGGAGACATCTTGGTTTCTAGTGATGAATTTCAAGAAGGGATGCTTGAGGCACCTAAAGAGGTGGCCATGGACCTTACTGCTGATCAATTTGAGGGTAAACAATTGGACCCTATCTTGAAGCAAGCTAGTGATTCTTTCCTTGCTGATGATAAGTTTGTTAAAACTAGGGCATTTTCCCAATTCCTATGGAGAATGAAAATAAACCAATACACGGAGATTTGTGAAAAGAAAAAGGAGGAGCATCCTGATAAAGACATAGCAGAGATTGAAAATGAAACCTAGGAAGAGATGGCCAAATAGTTTGAAAATATTACTCCTGAAGAAGGAAGGGCCATGGTTCATATTGTAGGGGTGCTGATTCCGCCAGAGTGTGACATTGCTATTGCAATTGTCTTTGATTAGATAAAAAATAGTAAGGTAAAAAATCTTGCTACAATAGAGTAGGCCAAATAGGTTGCTAGGGGAACTATTCTTTCTGATGATCATGCAACCTTGGTAATGTGGTCCTTAAAGAGGGAAGAAGATAGAGGAAGAAAAGAAGCTCTCTCTACAGGGTATATAGGTAGTTTATTAGTGCAAAGAGTAGGAGAGACATCTAGTATAAAGGCATTGAATTTGATTTTGGAGACTTCTAAATTCAATGCCAAAGTGGCAGAGAAGGCTGCCAGAGAGAAAGAAGAGCTTAGGCTCAAATTTGAAATGGTCCTTAAATCTTACAATGAGCTCAAGGTTGAGCTAATTTAGAAGGACAAATTGATTGCATAGTTGTCAGGGCCCTTGGATCATAGGTATCCTCAGTTGGTGATTTATGATAAGCCTACAGTGGCTTCATCTTCAAGCCCAATAATTGAGCTACCACCATCCTCATACCTAGAGACAAATTTGGATGCAAGGGTTACCTAGGAGAAGCAAAGATTGACAAAAGAAACAAATAAGTTAAGGGAGATCAGAGTGCAACTTGAGAGAGAAAAGGATGAAAATATAAAGGCCATAGCTTTAGCAAACCAAAAGTATGAGGAAAATATAATAGATGCAATCATGTAGTTTTCTATTGATTTAAAGCCCTCCATTCTCCATAGTCATGCCAGTAAGTTATATTCATTACTTGAAACTTTGAATAAGGATAAGGCGGAGTTGTCACCAATTTTGAAAAAATGGATTGAAAGGTCTCCTAATAAAAAGTTATTTCATATGTTGTCAAAAGGACAGGAAGATCCTGATCCATTGATCAAACTGGTACATTAGATTGTCAAGAAAATGGTACAGTATGGGATCATTTTGGATAGTTTTATTAGATTGTCAAGAAAATGGTACAGTATGGGATCATTTTGGATAGTTTTATTAGAAAATCAAGCATGTTGAAAGCTAAATTGATGCTTTCAAACTATGAACTAGTTCCTACCATTTCCATAGATAAAGGAAAATTTAAAGAAGCACATCAATGGATAGAAGAAATGGATGCACTTTTGTCAGAAAGGGTGACAGGTGTCCTAAGTGGAACTTTTTCTATTAGTAGTGTTATCAAGTTGTTGATAAATGCTAAATCAATGTTTGACAATATTCAGCATAAAGTTACTCAGATTGAAAATAAGTGGGAACAATTATCAAAGAAAAAGGCTAAGTTTGCCAATTTTGAGATCCCAAGCAAAGAGGTATATGATAGGTGGAGGTATCAGTACATACCTCATGTTCAAAAGGTCAATACTCCACCAGCCTTCTAGAGTGAATAAAGACAGATGTTTTTGAGTCATATAAAAGTTGGTAAGATATATGAAGACATTTATTTCAGGATGGACAATGAGATGTTGTAGATCATATTTGTCGAAGAAAGCCAAGGACAACATTGAAGACAAAAATAAAGGTGGGTCATCTGCAAATATCCCAATTACCTGATCAAAATATCCCATCTATTTCATAAATATATTTATTGTAAATTTTTGAGGTTGTTGAAAAGGTTTTTAGGTCAAATTTTGTAACCCTAGAATGATCGGTAGCTTGTTGCATTTTCCTTGTATATAAAGGATTTTCCATGATCATTCTAGGCATTGAGAAGTTTAGGAGTTGAAAAGATAGAAATTATAAAACCCTAACCCTCAGTCGAGGATTGTAATTTTTATCATTATTATCAAAGAAATAGAGAAGAAGTATAGGTCATTGCTGCTATTTTGCAAGCTCATTATCTAGAATATGATGTATGCAACGTTCAAGGTTATACTTAATACAAAATCTTAAATCTTTGTCTCTCCTTTGAGTTTCTTCTGTAGATCTTTATGTCTTTCTAGGATTTATATTTATGTGTCTAGCTTTGAGTTCTGATTTGGGATTGGATTAAATACTTCTTTGAGTGGGATGTATGTTTACTGAATCTATTCAAGGATTTTCTATAAGTAGTAAAGGTTTGGGGTATTTGTATTTATGTTTAGAGGCCTGATATTATCCAAGTGTATTTGTATTCATTCTATCTTTTTGATACTTTTCCCAATGGATAGGGAACTAGTCTGTATTTTCCTATCTTTGCTTTGTGAGGAATGATTTGAATCTAGTAATCCTGAAATATCAAATCATTACTAGTTATTTTACTTTTATTTATGTTTTTAGTTGTTCTACCCAGCGATGGAGAGTCAATGAGTAATAGGTTGTTACTTAGTACTTTCTCACTATTATCTATTGTAAGATCCAGTATTGAATAAGGAATAGAGTTAAATCTATTGGATAAGGTCTACCTGCCTTGGGTTTGTAGAGCCAGAAGTGAAGAGGGCAGTCTTGTCCCTATAGTTGGTCTAGTTGCCTATAGATTTCTCACATTTGGAACTAACCCATCCTTAATATTAGTCATAGGCATATTGGTATCTCATGGAGTGTAAAATCCTATCCAGGAACCAACACTTTCCTACAAGAAGAATGTTGCCTGTCTTAGGAAGACCAATCATCTCATGAATGAGATCATTGGTTATTCTAACTAGGACTTATCCTATCTAGAATAGGTCGTCATGTATTCTTCTCAAAATAATCTTAATCCATTTAGATTTTTAAAACTCATAAGCAGTTGCATATTCAACAATAGGGTTGTTTTCTAGGTGTGCTTACTCATCTATGAATGTTTCCTCTAGATTCATCATTGTCTCTAGATGTTCCCTAATTCTATTTTCTCCAATAGGTTCCTTCTTACGATAGATGTATGCACATATGTCCTCTACATGCATAACACCCATTGGAGTCCTAGAGAAGGCTCCTTCTGGGTCATCTAGGACTGACTTAAAGGGATGCTTCTTAAAAACATATCTTTTCCTTTTAGCAACATTAAATAAAATAGGAGTCGCCATAACTTACTTGATCATGCTTATATAGGTTTCCAAATGGATTATGAACCATCATGTTTGAACAAGGGTTTTGTAACCAACTTTCTAACTTCTTCATTGATAAACCAACTATAATCCTTCAACTCTTAACTGCTAGATCTCGTATGCTCTCCAAAGGCTTGAATTCGAATGTAAATGTGCGGATATAATATCTTTAATGACTATAAAAACAAATTTATGCCTTTAATTCTTGCGGTGTAAATATATAATCCCATAGAGAATTTTAATCTTCCTTTCTACTATTGATCAGACAATGTGCTCTTGCATACTACATTGACTAGTCTCCAAATAGTTATATCCAAAGGCCCATACTCTGAGAGTGAGTATACCAGCCGTGCAGGGGTCTAGAGCTAATCTAGCTCCCCCTATGACCATAACTGTTATTTAACCATAAATAGGAGGTGCATCCATTGCAGATGCATCCTCAACTATTTCACCAATATTATCTGACTTTTCTTCCTTCCAAATCATGCTTGCATCTTCTGTAGCTTTCACAAACTTGACTTCTCCTGCTTCATCCAATATTGATCCTTTAGAGTTTTTAGGGCTTTCCTATCTTTGCACTTTTGATTTGTAGAACCTTGAGATGTGTCCAGTCTTGTTGCATGAGTGACAAATAACTAGAAGCTTGATATTCCTAGGCACATTGATTTGGCCTACCATTTTGCACTGTCTAGCTATGTGACCATTATAATTACATATCTGACATGTAATGTTCTAAGGACTTCTAACATTCTATTATGGATTACTTCTCTAATTTTTTTGAGTCTAATTTCTTTGATTTGATCTACAATTCATAGCTCTATGACCAAAATTATTGCATGAATAATAGTAGCCATTGAAAGGTTTACCTCTTTACAATCTCTTGCAATGTGACCATGCTTGTTACATGCATAAATTTTTTTTTTAACTGGCTTTCTTTCATCTTTAGATGGTTCTACATTAGCCTCAGTCTGATTTCCAATCCTCTTAGATTTTGTAGATCCTTTTGTTGCTTTCAATCTTGCTCACATGTCATTGATCTGATTTTGTGCTTCATTGAATCCAATACTACTGGTGTCTCCTTTAATTTTCTATGCATACAACTAAGATTCTATTAGATCCTTGCTTGTGTGAAACTTGTCAATATGATTCTTTGCTTCAGTCAATTTTGATTCTACTTTCTTCTTGATGTTTTCTAGCTCCAAGATTTTCATGTTTGCTTGCCTTAGTTCTTCATCCAATAGTTTTTTTTCTTTGACATGTTCTTCATAAGCTTCTTGATTGTTAAATAGATTTTCATCCAAATCTTCAATCTAATCCTTTAGAGATGTGTTTTCCTCATTCATATTTTTAGCCATTTTTCCCAAATCACTTGTGGAATAGTCTTTCAAATCTTTTTTTACTTTCTTGATGATTACTTGAGAACTACTAACGTTATCTTTCAGTTCTTCAATTTCTTTTTCAGATCTGTCAAGATCTTCAAGAGCTTCTTCAAGATTCTTCAAATGTTTCACTTCTCTTATATCCATGATATCCTCAAGTGGTTAAAATTTTCTTCAGAGGACCAAAGCTCTGATACCAATTGTTAGGAATGGGAACACTGAGAGGGGGGGGTGAATCAATGTTCTATATATTATTACTTTTTTTGATATCTTGAACTTTAACTTAATTTCTTAAGTACTAAAATGAATATCAATGCAAGTAAGATAAACAACCATAACACATATAATGCAATCAAAGATGGAGGATCCAATTAAGAACTATCCAAACTTGTAGCCAAACCACAACACAATAGAATTACACAACAATAACACAAGATTGGGAAGAGAACATAAATATTCATTCATAAATTCACTGATTACATACAATGTGTTGGGTTGGAATGCCTTCCTGTTTATAGCCAAATATAAACAAAAAGTAATTCTGCAAGATCATCAAGATCCAAGACAACTCTAGCTAGTCCAGTCCTACAACAATCAACCACTAATGGAAACCCTAAGAAAGTTCTAAACTTGTGCTCACAAGCCACCAAGCAATCAAAAACTATCATAAATCAATCTGATCTACAAGATCTCATAGGATCTTTTCCATAACTTCACTTCTCTCTCTCCCTGAACTTATATCCTAAACAACTACCCCAACACCCTTTTAAATACTAATCATCAGCCACAAGTCGATTGGATGAAATAATTAACTCTTATAAACAATAATTAAATGCAATACAAATCTACTCCCAAATAGCCTTACAATTATAAAATTCAACATGTCAGCCTGTAACAACAGCTACCAATAATAAATGCACCAAGTCAGCCAAGAAAATCTTCAAGAACACCAGTCAGTAAGACCATTTACTGAGCAATAGAGAAATAATTGAGCACCAGTGAACCGACCACACCAAGCATCGCTAAGCAATGCAGTTATTGCCGAGTGCCAGGAAAGTTGATGCCTTTAGCTACTAAGTGTTCTTCAGAGACCAAGCACCCTGGTAAACACTATAACCAAGAAACCATACTCCAAGACTGAGAAATACTTCACCAAGTAAGATCAAAACTACTAATCTTCCTTTCAAAACAAACATATTTTGGGTGATACAGGATTGCCAAGAATCCTAGGATGCTCTTGCATCAGACACCCTAGGTAAAGAAGATTTTATCATAAGGAAATTAGGAACATCTTAAGGGAATCAGAATAGGTATGCCATATCTATTCTTAACCCATATCTCCTCGTCCTTCATTCCAAGTTGCCTTAACTACATCCATTGTCCCTTGCAACAAGTTTTCCTGCTTCCCACTTCTCTTATCTTTCTTGTTTGCAACTGATAACAACTGACTTTGACCATCCCTTCCACTATTGATCACATCAGTACCTTGGTATCCCATCCTCTCTAGACTCCTCAATCAACTGAGAATCATCTGCATCTCTCTATGTCCTCCATGTCTTTATTTGTTGTACTATTTCTATAAGAAAGACCATATGTCTCTTAATATCAACAAACTCTTGAGATATATCATTTTCCTTCTCTTTTAAACTAGACCTTGTAGGAATAGGTTCATCAACTTTGTGCTCTTGAGGTTTGTCATGGTCACACGAACAACACCTGACAACTCCACATTCCCTAGTCCCTGTCTCCTATAAAGGTAACAACTTATGCCTAGATCTATCATGGCTGACCACATAGGTGTTTGCATGACCATCAAATAAAACATTTCTATCAAATTGCCAAGGCCTCCCAAGCAATAGATGAAAATCATCCATAGACAATACATCACACAATATTTCATCATAATAAGATCCAATTTGAAAATTAACCAAGCATTATTCTTCAATCCTAACCTTAGACACATCTTGTATCCAACTAATCTGATAAGTATTAGGATGTTTCTTTCTTTCCAAATTCAACTTACTAACCATCTCTTCTGAAACAAAGTTCTTAGAACTGCCACCATCAACTATAGCATTACATACCTTATTCTTGCACTTACATCTGGTTCTGAAGAAATTTCTTCTTTGCACTAGTTCTTGTACACATGTAGCCAACCTCCTAGTGATAAGAAATTCACCTTTTTTTGCAACATTCTCAATGTCTTCTTCGGTAGCTAGCGAAACTCTTTTCTTAGGACATTGAAAAATTCTATGACCCTCTTTACGACATTGATAACAAGTACCAGTGAACTCATTTTTCTACCTTCCTCTTTGTCTAGTATTGAAATTATTAGTGACTTGACCACTGCCAGATCCTACATCAGCCTTCCTAGGATTCTCTACCACATTACTTTTAGTAATTGTTTCACCAGTCTTACCACCTTTATTCCTATTGTTTTGTCTTACTTCAAACTTCTTATTCAACTTCTCTTCAATATTTAATGCCATCTTATAAGAATCTCCTATTGTTGTCATCCAAACAATAAGTAACTCTTCTTGAATACTAGGTCTCAAACCATAAACATACCTAGCAACCTTTTCTTTATCAATTTTAGAATGACCAGTCCTAATCAAGATTCTGTAAAACTCCTCAATATACTCCTGCACTAATTTCTTGGTCTATTTTAAGGCTTGCATCTTCTTAAACATGTCTAACTCATAATCCACCAGAATGAATTGCTTCTTCAACTTGTCAACCATTCGACTCTATCTATTGATCTTTTCCTTTCCTCTCCTACTTCTTTCCAACTGAACTTCCCTCCACTAAATATTTGCATGACCCTTCAATTTAGTCTTTGCAAATCCAACTCTATCAGGATCTTCGATTTCTTCATACTCAAAGTATTCATCTATCTCATTAATCTAATCAATCAACTCTTCTAGCCTAAGGCTTCCAGAAAATGTAGAAACTTCAATCTTAGGTCTTTTCCCAATTCTAGACATAGCCTTCAGGATTCTATTTTCTTCTGGATCCCTAGCTTCTTCTACGACTTATTCAAAATGATCTTCTTCCTTACATTCATCATCACTATCTTCTTTTGATGTAGTCTTCTTTCTCAATTCCTCTTGTAGATCTTGCACTTATTTTAACAAATCTCTAAAATCATCAAGACTGAATTCTCTAGTAGGTTCTTCCTCAAAGATCTCATGAGCTCTCCTTGGAGGCATCTTCAATCTAAGGTCCTGGTGAAAAATGCCTCTCCTTCGGTGATCTATCTGCACATTCAAGATTGACTCACTCTGATACCACTTAATGTAGTCAAAGATGGAGGATCCAATTAAGGACTATCCAAACTTGCAGCCAAAGCACAACATAGCAAAATTACACAACAATAACACAAGATCAGGAAGAGAACAAAAATCTTCATTCATAAATTTACTAATTACATGCAATGTGCTAAGCTGTAAGGCCTTTTTGGTTATGGCCAAATACAAACAAGAAGTAATTCTGCAAGATCATCAAGATTCAAGAAAATTCCAGCTAGTCCAGTCTTGAAACAATCAGCAATTGATGGAAACCCTAAGGCAGATATGAACTTGTTCTCACAAGCCACCAAGCAATCTCCTTGTCTCCAACCCTCAACCACTAGCTATATTATCACAAACTATCAGAAATCAATCTGACCTACAAGATCTCATAGGATCATTTCCATAACTTCACTTATCTCTCTCCCTAAACTTCTATCCTAAACAACTACCCCAACACCCTTTTAAATACTAATCATCAGCCACAAGTCAGCTGGATGAAACCATTAACTCTTACAAACAAATATTAAATGTAATACAAGTCAGCTCCCAAATAGACTTATAATTATAAAATTCAACATGTTAGCCTATAACAATAGCTACCAATAATAAATGCACCAAGTCAGCCAATAAAATCTTGAAGTACACTAGTTGGTAACACCGTTTACCAAGTAGCAGAGAAATAACCAAGCACCAGTGACAAAACCATGCAAGCATCACCGAGCAACTTAGTTATTACTGATCACTAGGAAAATTGATGGCTTTAGTTACCGAGTGTTCTTCAGAGACTGAGTACCCTAGTAAATACTTTAACTGAGCAACTATACTCCAAGACTGAGTAAATACTTCACCAACTAAGATCAAATCTACTAATCCGCCTTTCAAAACAAATATATTTTGGGTGATACAAGATTTTCAAGAATCCTAGGATGGTCCTACATCAACATAACACCAAATATGATTACAGGGAAATCCAAATAGGTAAAAAACTTGGTGGGAATTGAAACCCACTAAGAACTACACTAGTGTTTTATGATCCCTGTTAGAAGATCTTACAACCCTGTTAGGAGTTGATCTTTACAATGATTTTAGTACTGTGACCTATCAAGGGTCAGACCTTGTTAGGATTCTTTTACAATAACCCTATTAGGGGTGGGGACACACTATCCTAGAGCTCACTACTCAAGTGGTGAAGGCTAGAACATTTTGGATCCTAGATATACACTATATCTGCAACGTAAACTACTACTATGACACTGCTTGTCAGATTAGTTCCTTTTGTGTTCTGATGCTTTAGCCTCTTGTAAATCTCTAAAAAATTCTTACTACCATTCACATACTTCTACTTTTTTTCTATCACCTATATCTCACATCATTATCTTAATTACAAAGACCCATGTCTTATTTATATGCGCTAACAAAACTATTCACTAGGTCGGCCTTCAAGCTATTACATACAATGCTTCCAAATGAATTGGCTCAAGTGTGTTTACAAAAAATGATATTAAAACATCTATAACCTAAATACAATAGGCTTTACAAAATAATATTATAAGTGCTAACCAAAATACCAATATCATCTCCATGCTCTATTCTATTCTGCCGCTTATTGTCTATGTCACTTCGTCTAGCTATAACTTCTTCATACTAACTCATATGATCATGCACTCTTAGACTTAGCATGGTTACATACTTAGAAACTTATCTTCAAGGGTGCATGCCATAACTCAGTCATACGCATGTGCACTGATACTCTATTCACTTGGTGCTTCACAATTTGTCCAATCTTCCATACTTAGCCAGTTTCTGATCTTGTGACTAAGTGCGCTAACTCCAAAACTCTATGACTTTGTTGCCATAATGAAAACACTTAATCATAAAAGTATAGTCAACTTTCCAACAATTAGATCCTTTCTTGTGTGCAATTTTTCAATATGATTCTTTTCTTCAATCAATTCAGATCCCACTTGATTCTTGATGTTCTCTAACTCCAAGATTTTCATGTTTTCTTGCCTTGGTTCTTCATCCAATTGCTTATTTTCTTTGACCTATTCTTCATAGGCTTCTTTATTGTTAAATAGATTTTCATCTAGCTCTTCAATCTGATCCTTCAGAGATGTGTTTTCCTCATTCATCTTTTTGACCATTTTCCCTAAATCACTGTTAGAACAATCCTTCAAATCTTTTCACAGTTTCTTGATGAATACTTGAGAACCACTAACCTTTAGTTTCAGTTCTTCAATTTCTTTTTCAAATCTATCAAGGTCTTCTAGAACTACTTCAAGCTTCTTCTTCAGATGTTTCACTTCTTCCGAACCCATGATCTCCTCAAGTGATTAAACTTGTCTTTAGAGGATGAAAGCTCTGATACCAATTGTTAGGAATGGGAACACTGAAAGAGGGGGGTGGTGAATTAGTGTTCTATATAATTACTTTATGATACTTGAAACTTAACTCAAGAACTTAAATGTTGAATTGAATATTAAAGCATGTAAAGTAATCAACACATAACACATAACACCAGATATGATTACGGGGAAACTTTGGCCAAACAAAAAACCCCGGTGGGAATTAATACCCACTAATAATTGCACTTGTGTATTATGAACCTGTTAATGTTCCTTAGCCCTGTTAGGAGCTTGTATCATCTCAAAATGGAAGCACTTCCATGGTAAGAGCATTTAGCCCTCTGAGTAAGTGGTTTGGGGTCATGTCAAATGCCTTGAATGGATATTCGACTTGGATCTAGCTTTTCCCCCTGTTCTACCCCATTTTCCACTTCTTCCTAGCATTTTCCTAGCAATCTGGACTATGAATCGGAGGTTTTGGACCATAAGGTCAAAGTCGACCTTATGGGGTCAAATTCAACATTGACCCTGACTATGTCAGGGTCAACCTCAACCCTGACATAGTTAGATTCAACCTCAACCTTGACCCTAAGGTTTGGGATCTTCAGGGTTAGCCTTTGGTTGCGAGATTTCATCAAAAACTTATCTTTTCCCTCTTTGGGGCCACTATTTCTCAGATTAAGCATCAAATTCTCAAATTAATATTTGAGGTGGACCTTTCTTGATATTTGTATAGGATTCCTAATTTATGATTAGAGATTATCCTTTCTCGAGTTTTGTGCCTAATACTCAAATTAACTTTGGGGTTGGCCTTACCTTGAATTTTGTAACAAGGCTCTTAAATAATTATTTTATGTATTTATTAAGGGTGGTCCCCTCCTAGAGTTTTGTGTCAAGAATTTAATTTAATTTCCCTCCATGTGCACCTCTCTAGAGTTTTGTGCCATGGGCCCTTAATTATTGTTTTTTATGAGGCCCCTCTTGTGCCCTAGATCACTATAAAAGGGATCCTTCCTCTCTCATTTTCTCCATCAAGTTTTGCAATCCATCTCTCAAGCTCTCAAGCAATAAGATCAAGCATTCAAGCATTCAAGCATTCAAGCATTCAAGCATCCAATTCATCAAGCAGTTCCATTAGAAGCCATTGAAGGATTCAAGCTCTATGGAGCTCTGTTGTTCCTCCATTTCCATTCAAGCCTCTTCCTAGTTCAAGATCCATTCAAGATTGGTGTTGAAGATCTAAAGACAATTGATTGGAGACATCCTATATTTGATTCTACATTCATCCATTCTTATGGATTCAAGGATTCGAATAACTCCACAAGGGTTTTAACTCAAGAAAGGTGAATTGTTCCGTTTACTTTGTTTATTACAGCAATTTCAATTCAATTTCAAGGTTAATTCCTAAATTGGGGTTTGACTGAGGCAAACCCCCCAAACAAACATCCAAAAAACCTCTTTTTCTTGTAGGTACAAGTGTGGAACTTTGGATCTGAGAGTAGATTTGGATACCCTTTTCATCAAACTTTTGAGATCCGCGAACAAAGTCAAAGTCGACCTTCATTTTCTTGAGGTCATCCTTGACCTTTTATGAGGGTCAAGGTTGACCTGATCTCATCTCAGAAAAATATTTTTGGGTTTTGTAGATCTGGCAGTTCAGTTCAAAGATGCGACAATCAATAGTTTTTGAGATTATTTGATAGGGTTTTCAGCTAATTCTTTTTCAAAGGTAAGTACCTTTATTTCTTAATTTCAATAATATTCATCTATATTTAATTTCTATATCAATACAATTTCATGTAAGTGTAAAATATTGGCTTTGGGGTCTCTTTTATGTGCAAGCCATTGTTCTAGGACCCCATACACTATTTTATCCTTTACATTTTGGTGAACCCGACATGCTTACTCTCTTTCTTTTTTGGTGTTAGATCATTTGTTTTCTCACCTTAATATTAGGTTTCTTTTATGCTCTTGCATGTACATTTCAAAAATACAAAAAAAATAAAAATTGCAAAATTTCTTCAAAAATACAAAAATATTTTTTTAGATACCCTATTGTGTTTGATTTTTATTTGAATGCATTTGGATATATCTAGATCTATTTATTATCATGTTGCATGGTGTTACACCTAGAAAGACTTCATTTATTACATGTGATCTCCGTCATATTTCACTTTATGAAGAGGAGTTGAGGATTGATGTTAATTCTTCTCCTACTAGATGTCCTTCTTCCCCCTCTAGGGATCATGCTTTAGTGAATTATGGCAACCCTACAATGTGCTTTATTGGTAGAGATAATAATCCTCCTATTTGGGATGAACCTTTGGATTTGGATGTTGATTACTCTCTTCCTCATGAAACCATTGTGAATGATCCCTTGGATAACGACATTGATTTATCTCCTTCTCGCAAAGAAGCTTTGATACAAGAGGGTGATTCATTACATGATGATAACTCTTTCTCTCCTCATGTAGAAATTTTAGTGAAAGAAGATGATATTATAGGTCCTCTACCTCCATTTGATATTCCTTCTAGTGATGAGGCATTAGTGGAGAATGATATGAGTTCTCTTAATGCTCTCCCTTTTAGTGATGATCCTATGGAGAATCAAGATCTTACCTCATCTCCTCCTAGGATGTCCTCTTTTATTCCTTCTTGTGAATCTATTTGTAGTGTTGAGACAACTAATATGGTTTATCCTAAACCCTTGTTGACTGTCAAAGGTTGTCCCCACATTACTATTAAAGGTAAACCTATGGATTCTTTCAATGACCAAGATTCTATAGCTCACACATATCGTACAAGGAATAACCCTCAACCTAATCTGGTGGTTACTACTTCTTTACCACCTTCTCAACCTATTCTTCCTCCTCCACCCCATCTTCCTAGCAAGGAGTATAATTTGATAACTCAATTGCAAAATACTCCTGCCAAGATTTCTTTATGGGAGCTTCTTCAAACTTCACCTACCTACTATGAAGCCTTGAAAAAGCTCTAGCAACTCTTCCTACTCCACCTCCTAATCAAGAGAACATCAATAACTTCTTACAATGCATGCATGCTAGCCTAGGTCCTCCTGACATTGCTTTTACTCCAAAGGATTTACCTTCTAAAGAAGTTCAAAATCAGTATGATGCTCTTATGGTTGTTGTTACTATCAATAAAAGTATCATTCAGAGGACCTTGATTGATAATGGATCTAGGCTTAATGTTTGTAGCATGGACATGCTCAAAGCAATTAATGCCAATCTTTCAACTATTCAACCTGACAATGTTGCTATTCGTGGCTTTGATAACATTGCTAAGAACACTTTAGGCATCATTACCTTACCTATCAAAGTAGGACCGGTCATCTTGAATACACCTATTCATGTAATGCCTAGACCTCTCAACTATAACCTTCTTTTGGGTAGACCTTGGTTGCATGAGATGCATGTTGTTCCTTCCACCCTTCATCGTAAAGTCAAGTTTATACATAACAACGGGATATATATGCTTCATGTAGATGATGTACCTAATCCTTGTTTGAATATTCAAAATCATACTACTCCTATTCCTAATAGCAATCCTTCTTTCTCTACTGCTCTTCCTGGTGATGATTGGGGAACCTTGGATTTTAATCCTACCTTTATTGGAGAGTATAAGGTTAATGATCTTGATTTTATGAAAAAACAAAGAGAGTTTGAACAACAAGCTTTTACTTCTAAACCCCTTTGTAATAAATTTGTCATTGCTTCTACCCACAACGAATCTATCAAATCTACTAAGGATGATATTGTGACTACTGAGGTTCCATTGACTCCTTTTGATATGGCTTCTTGTTATGGTCCTAGTTATCACTTCCTTGTTAAACAAGGATTTAATGGTCAAGGATGTGGTAAGCATAAATAGGGAATTCAAATGCCCTTACACACTGGGGGGCATGAGCATTCTTATGGATTTGGATTTAATCCTCAACAACAAATCAATGTTAACAAAATCTCAAATAACACTTCAAAACATGATGAAACTATGAAGGAATTTAACCAAGAAGTTCTTTTGCCTAAACTCCTTCATGACAAGATGATTACTAGACCTAAATGCAAAAAGAAACGTAGTTGATACTTGAAGACTCTTCCTTTTTGTTTATATCATAGATTTCATGATCACTCTACTAATGAATGTCAAGCTTTACATTATAAGATTAGGCAACTCATTAATAGTAAGGTTATTTATATAGCATGTGGCAATGAGTTGTATTTCAATCCTGTTTTCTCTTAATAACATTTATGTTCCTATTATGGAGCTCCACATTATGTAAACAATGGTAGCCTAATACTTGGGGGCTCGTTGTCTTGCATAGTGTTGCGAGTGATATAATAGGTCCCCTTCCATCCTTGTTCCTACACTTGGGGGGCAAGGATGTTATCTCCTTCATTTCTATCTTTTCGGGATTCACCTCTTTCCTTGGTTAAGAAGAATTTATCTATTATGTGATATCCAATTATACATGAACATTTTGGTTTGCATTGAGGATCTTTTTCCTTGATCACAACCTATTTCATTGTTTGACATTGGGTTTCCATGGTTGATATATATCTCACCTTGGAAATTGAACAATGTGCTATCCCTCACAAGGGTTACTTTTTCACTTCATGCATGATATCTCTTTGCATTCGTCGCTTCCATGGCCTCATAGGAGCTATGACCTTCTTGGCTTGGACTAGGTGTTATCTATGGATATTGTCTTGATGCTGAAGAAGGCTTTATCCTTGTTCTTTTATTTCCTTAACATGTCAAAATAGTATGTTTTTTCCATATTAAGGAGGGGGGAATATATATGACCTCCCTTGTTTTATATTATGTCTTTTTGTTCTAACCTTTTGTTTTGCAGCATGCTAAATCTTAGAAGGTAACACACATAAGTTGCTAAATCCTAAAGAGACACACATTTCCAATTTCAAATATGCTAAATCTTTTGAAGATAACACACATAAGTTGCCAAATCTTGAGGAGACACACATTTCATATTCATGGTGATACAAGAAGGTGGATCCATGGGTATTTTATAAAAGCCATCAGAAGATGCACTACATACATGCACAAAGCTGCTAGAAGGCACACAACTTTATTGGGTGACTATCAAGTGTTTTCTTGGTAGGCCATCCTATTCTTTTGTGGTTCATAGTGAGATATACACATCTTACTGGGTAAGCTAGCCACTCCTCTCTTCCCTTTTCTCTCTTTTTCTATTGATGTCTCTCTTATTGCAATCTTGGAGTTAATGAAGACTCAAGTCCCTTGGGGCTTGAGGATTCCTTTGTCCCTTTGATTTCAATAAGATTATCTTTTTCTTTATGATTTCCTTTGCCAAGAGTTTACATCGAGTCCATGCTCTTGCTAAAGTGGGGGCTTAATGTATCATCTTAAAATGGAAGCACTTCCATGGTAAGAGAATTTAGGCCTCCGAGTAAGTGGTTTGGGGTCATGTCGAATGCCTTGAATGGATATTTGACTTGGATCTGACTTTTCCTCCTGTTCTACCCCATTTTCCACTTCTTCCTAGCATTTTCCTAGCAATTTGGACTATGAATCTGAGGTTTTGGACCCTAAGGTCAAAGTCAACCTTATGGGGTCAAAGTCAACCTCAACCCTGACTAGTTAGGGTCAACCTTGACCTTGACCCTAATGTCTGAGATCTTCAGGGTTCACCTCCAGTTGCGGGATTTCATCAAAAACTTATCTTTTCCATCTTTGGGGCCACTATTTCTTGGATTAAGCGTCGAATTCTCAAATTAATATTTGAGGTGGACCTTTCTTTATATTTGTATATGATTCCTAATTTATTATTGGAGATTAGCCTTTCTCAAGTTTTGTGCCTAATACTCAAATTAACTTTTGGGTTGGCCTTACCTTGAATTTTGTAACAAGGCTCTTAAATAATTATTTTATGTATTTATTAAGGGTGGTCCCCTCCTAGAGTTTTGTGTGAAGAATTTAATTTAATTTCCCTCCATGTGCACCTCTCTAGAGTTTTGTACCATGGACCCTTAATTATTGTTTTCTACGAGGCCCCTCTTGTGCCCTAGATCACTATAAAAGGGAGCCTTCCTCTCTCATTTTCTCCATCAAGTTTTGCAATCCATCTCTCAAGCTCTCAAGCAAGAAGATCAACCATTCAAGCATTCAAGCATCCAATTCATCAAGGAGATCCATTAGAAGCCATTGAAAGATTCAAACTCTATGGAGCTCTCTTGTTGAAGATTCCTCCATTTCTATTCAAGCCTCTTCCTAGTTCAAGATCCATTCAAGATTGGTGTTGAAGATCTAAAGACAATTGATTGGAGACATCCTATATTTGATTCTACTTTCATCCATTCTTATGGATTCAAGGATTCGAATCCTCCACAAGGGTTTCAACTCAAGCAAGGTGAATTGTTCCATTTACTTTGTTTATTCCAATAATTTCAAGGTTAATTCCTAAATTGGGGTTTGACTGAGGCAAACCCCCCAAAAAAAAACCAAAAACCCTCTTTTTCTTGTAGGTACAAGTGCAGAACTTTGGATCTAAGAGTAGATTTGGATACCCTTTTCGCCAAACTTTAGAGATCTGTGAACAAAGTCAAAGTTGACCTTCATTTTCCTGAGGTCATCCTTGACCTTTTATGAGGGTTAAGGTCGACTTGATCTCATCTTGGAAAAAGATTTTTGGGTTTTTTAGATCTCGTAGTTTCAATTCAAGTGCACAAGAGTCAATAGTTTTTGAGCTCATTTGATAGGGTTTTTAGCTGATTCTTTTTCAAAGGTAAGTACCTTTATTTCTTAATTTCAATATTCATCATCTATATTTACTTTGTATATCAATACAATTTCATGTAAGTGTAAAATATTGACTTTGGGGTCTCTTTTATGTGCAAGCCATTGTTCTAGGACCCCATACACTATTTTATCCTTTACAGAGCTATCATTACAATGCTTACGTACAATGACCTTGTCAAGGGTCAGACCCTGTTAGGAGTCTTTTACAATTAACCCTGTTAGGGGTAAGGACAAATTGTCCTAAAGCTCACTACTCAAATGGTGAAGGTTACAAGCTTCTGGATATCAGATACACACTATATATGCGAGGTGAACTATTTCTATGACACTTCTTGTCTAATCTATTCCTTTTGTGCACTAATGCTTAAGCCTCTTGTAAAGCTCTACAACATTATAACTTCTCTTTGCATACTTCTGATCTTCTTCTATCAACTCTATATCTCATGCCATGCTCAAATACAAAGGTGCATGTCTTATTTATATGTGCATACAAAACTATTCATTAAGTCAGCCTATAACTAATCACATACAATTCTTCCAAATGAATTGGCTCAAGCATGTTTACATAGAATAATATTAACATTATTACAACAAAATAAAAATTGGTGCATAGCCTTTACAAAACAATATTATAATCGCTAACCAAAATACTAACAGTCGGCTCCATACTCTGTTATGTTCTGCCACTCACTGTCTGTGTCACTTCAACTTGCTATATCTTCATCATACTAACTCATCTGATCATGCACTCTTAACCATAGCTTAATAACATAACCAAAGTATTATCTTTGAGGGTGCACACCAAAAATTGATCATACGTACATGTGTGGATGCTCTATTCATCTGGTGCTACACTAATTGTCATGTCTTCCATACTTAGCCATTTATATGATCTTCTAAGTTATGCACTGACTCCAAAACTCCATATGACTTTTTTGCCATAATGACAACACTAAATCATAGTCATATACATCAGTATAGTGAACTTGCCAGCATATCCTTCTAAGAAAAAGCTTTCGTAGTCTTTTGGGGTGGGTAAGACATCTGAAGCAATTTTCTTTATCTTTAGCTCTAGTAGCTTAGGGGTCTTGCAATCCTTCCTAGTATGCCCTTTAGCATTATAGTTTTGATAGAAAAGGGTAGCATTATCTTACACAATGGCCTGGGTCCATTTCTCTAGTTTGGATTTGAGAACCGCAAAGTTTGGGAGAGTCTTTTTAATAGGGACATTAACACGGAAGCAAGAAAACACCAGGCGTGACTTTGAGAGGGTTACTAGATCTACCAAAATGTAATGACCAAAAGAGTTCCCAATCCAATTTAAAAACTTGTTCATCCCAGAACTCAAGGGGGAGCCTAGGTAGATGGACCCAAACAAGAGCCATCCTGTTAAGGTCAGCTGAGGGGTCAAAACCTAGTTTCCATTGAGCTAGGCTAAGGAGGTGCTTTCCATAAAGCCACAAACTTGCAAGGGTAAGGAAAATGTCTTCAGCCACCATGAACCTAAATAGGAATAGTTCACTCGGCATAATAGAAACAACCACACTCCCTTTCAGCTTCTAGTGGTTTCCCACCCATTTTATGACCATATCAATGGTCGGCCTGAAGTTGTAGAAGCATCCAACCAGAGCCAGGTGAAATTCTACCACTATTTTATCCACAATGGATTCAGGGAGAAAGATCTTAGTGCCTTCTTCCATGATGGTGTCCACACATAAAGTGGGATCTGACTCAGTGAACTGGGTCCCCACTACGACATCTTTCTAGTTAGACTTGGGCCCAAAGAGGGGTAGGGAATCCAAAGTACCTATCATGGTAGCTTTGTCAGAGCCAGACAAAAGAAGACCGAGTGAAGGAATGGTTTGGTCTCCGGGAGGGGGAGGGGGTTCCTCCCTAGAAACATCTTCCATGGGAGGAAATTCAAAAATTTCTCCGTGCGCCAAGTTGTAGGGAAAAGTTTTAAAATAACTTAAATAAATTTATTCATATGTAATTAAAGAAAACAAAAGCCTTTAAAAAAGGTAATATAACCAACCAATTTAAGAAGTTTACAAAATCCAACAGTAACAACCATTGATAGTTAGGAAACTAACTAAATAATAATTGTAATACACCAATAAATACATACTAAAATATTACAATCTACATAGATTTAATACCACAATTTTATATCACACTTGACATTATGCATTGAGGTATAATGATCATGTTGACAATGAGTGTGATGCATAAAGGAATAACTCAAAAAAATATTAGTAATAAGACTTTGCATTCTACAAAAGGTGTGCAATGATCTTGGTGGGATACGTAATGGAAAAATAATAAGTAAAGGATTAAAACAAATGTAAAATGACCAATTATAACTTCATGGCATTGTTGGTGTAATATTTATACTTTGAGCATACTTATCCTAATTGTAATATTGCAGATAATAACTTAAGTTAACTAGGTTTGAAGTCATAATTACTTACCTTTCTTATCTCTAGATAATATTCAAGGGAGATAAACTTTCATAGATGTGTTTCCTTTCTTATTTATAATTGCACTATGTATTGAATTCCTCTAGCCTTTAATCAATGGATAAGCATGCCTATTCTTATTAGGAAAACAGTGACTCAAAATGTATAATCATTGAAGCTTACTATTAAATTTTTTTGCTTCTTCATGCTCCTATCCATTTGTAACTATGTTGAAGATGGAGAAAACCCTCCTTTCCACCAAGGAATAATCACATGGCCATTTATAAAATCCAACTATAACAAATTCCCCAAACTATGCCAATAAGCTCAAACTCTATTGAAATTGGTCTAATAGAAAGTAAAAGTCATGACTCTGGAAAAAATAAAACTATCAAGGGAAGGGTAAACTATTTGACCATGTTAGGGGAGTGGAACCTAGAATTGTTACCAATATCCCCTTCTTTTATGCTAAAATTATAAAGGTTACAATCCTAGGAAAGAGGAAAGTTGATGCTAGAACATCCCTAGTGAATTAGCAATCAACATCAACCAAACAAAAAATCCTTCTATTTGTTTGTTTTGGTTTGAGCTATTTTTTTAAAAAAAATTGGTTGGCATCGCACCATCACATGAATTACTACACTTCATAGTATTTAATCGTTCGACAAAATGTCTCAAAGACATCTCATGGATGCAATGGTTGCAAGATATGAACAAAATGGATTTGTTAATTAGTTTCTATAAATTTTCAAGAAAATAGGAGCCAAATGTACTCAGTAGAAGGAAAAGAATAGACAAGATTGTATCAGAGGTGTAAATATTAATTCCACAACTTTGTCAACATTTCACAACTCATAATGAGAGTTTTGAAGTAGGAGATTTTAATTATTGCCAAACGTATTCAGTAGAAGTAAAAAAATAGAGAATAATGTATCAGCATAAACCAATCCTAATGATCAAAATAAAACCATTAGTACCGAGACAACCTTAATCGCAACAATGATGAGTGAACAATGACTTGTAAGAGATAAAATTAAAAAAAGACAACGTGAAAGATAAGGAGATGACTGCAAGAAAATAAAAATAAAAGTAGTTGAAGGGTTGGCGAAATAGAAAGTTCCTGAAAACACATCAAGAGAAGACATCAGTGAGATAGAGGAATTCACACAAGTAAGAAGGCATATAATAGTACCAAAAAAATATTTAATTTTTTTATTTTAAACTATTTTTATATAAAATGACAAGAAGATTGTTGGTTCTTAATTTTTTACAGCTGCTATCACCGTAGCTGATAGCTGCCCTACTGATGTGTTTGCACCATCGTACGCTATGGTGTCATTGGCATCATTGGTTTGGTTTACTCTTTCATCATGCACTTAAAAGGTTACTTTGGGTTAGCATTATTGACTTATGGTAAATGTCACTTGGTTTGTGTTGCACGATGTGTGCTGTTTGTGTAGTGGATTTGAAACATGATTATATTTCTTAAAAACTTCTTTTTGCATGGTCATTTTTCATTTTCTTCAAGCCCTAACTGAGGGCGCCGCCATGGAAGGTTGTGTGCTCATTCTCAACATGCATTCAAATTTTTATGATGGGTTTTTAGTATGTTTATCCCCTGCAGGTATGGAACAGTTCGATATCAATTTTTATTGCAATTATCTTGTGATTTCTCCTATCAACATACATCAGTTCATTTATGGATATTTTCTGTTGTATATTTTTTAATAGCTTCACTATTATCATGTTTCTTGTTATATATTTTCATGCGGCCTCTTGTTGGCAACACACAACCTGGTTATATGAGGTTTTTTTTTTGGCACATTTTAGTTTCCTCTTTTTGGCAAAAATGCCATAGTTGTATGCACACCATGTCTTTAGGTATGTTGGTTATAGTTTTGTTAGGGTTTTTGATGCTGCTTCTTGAGAAGATTGATTTATTTTACTTAAGATCTCTCTATTCCAGCTCTACAGTGTTTTCCCTATCCTCATTTGAAAGTGGAAGGAAATATATAAAATTATGTCTCTGCAATGGTTTTGAAAATATTGTGCATTCTATCCATTGCCATGACAGTTACATATTGATTTAGTTTTGAAAATGAAACTGTCTTCTTCTTATTCAAAAATGGTATTAGTTTTGAAAATAAAACTATCCTCTTCTTGTTTGAAAATGGTTTTAAAAAAATGGTTACTTTCTTCATGATTTATGAAGGCCTTGTTATTTTAAAAACAATGAAAAAATCAGTTCTTATTAACTGATATGGAAAATAGTTTCAAACATCAGTTGAAATTGTACTTGTATCTACAATATGTGTTGAAGGTTTCTCTTCTATAAAAAAGGAAAATGTTTGTATCCAAAAAGAGAAGAGAAAAATAGGTTACTCTGATATAAAAAAAATTGCAAGAACTATCTTAAACAATTTTTATATATAAGGTGTATGTGATGAAGAGAAACATACAGTTATATATACAAAATTGTATTGACAAAGATTCATTTTAGTGGTTAGAATTGAAGGGCTAAAGACTAGGTAATTGAAGCTGTAGTTGTAAAGGGAGGGTTATTGCTCAATAAATCTACAGGTTTCATTCAAGTGGTTTTTCTCCCTGTGACAAAACCATTAGGTTTTGAGGGTTTCCCAATCGAAAAAAATCTTGTCTTGTCTGTGAGTTGATTTAATTTCATGTGATTCAATCTTTTCAGTTTCTATGCTTGTGAAAATAGAATTTTATTGTTTCATATTTTGTAATTGTGGTTAAATTGTTATATTCTGATTCACCCCCCCCCACCCGCCCTCTCAAAAGCTTCACCACTTCCAACAAGTGGTATCAAAGCTAGGGTCCCTTTCTAGGTTTTGCCTATAGGGATTATCTAGGGATTCTTTGGAAGTAAAATGGCTCAAGAAGAGGGTGCTTCCCTAAGCAGAGCTCCATTATGTGATGGCAGTGATTATTTCTTTTGGAGAGTAAGGATGGAAGCATTCATAAACTATTTAGATATTAATATGTGGGAAGTTGTTGCAACTAAATATATAGTCCATACAGTTGTACCCATAGATCCTAGTGATAAAACCAAATATGAACTTGATAAAAGAGAAAAAAATTATGTTTTATGTGGACTGACTAAACATGTCTTTGTTAAATTCATGTACTGTAAATTTGCTAATGATATTTGGGAAAAACTAGAAACTATTTATCAAGGAGATGGAAAAGTTAAGGAGTTAAAATTGATAACTTTAAAAACTCAGTTTGACAATTTGAAGATGAATGAGGATGAAAGTATTGCTGCTTATTTTTTACGTATTAATGAAGTAGTAAATGCTAGAAGAGGATTAGGAGAACAAATTGAAGAACATGACATTATTTTAAAGGTGGTTAGAACTATTCTACCTAAATTTGAAACTAAGATCTCTACTTTAGAAGAAAAGAAAAATTTCTCTAAAATGACTTTACATCAGTTGCAAGGAATCTTGACTGCATATGAGATGAGAATCATCAATCAAGCTAGTTCTACATCAAAAGAAACAACCTTTAAGGTTGAAAAATAGGATGATAGTGATACATATTTAACAAGTGCTCTAGAAGCATTGTTAGTTAGGAAAATCAGAAAGAAATATCAAGGTAAACCTAAGTGCTTTAGTTGTGGTCAGTTAGGAAACTTTGCTGCAAAATGTCCTTATGCTGATCAAGATGATAATAATGAGAAAGTTGAAACATTTTCAAAAAGAAAACCTTGGAATCAAAATCAGAGGTTCAAAATTTTTAAAAAGAAGAGTCTCTTGTCAAAAGAGGACTCAACTGAAGAATCAAATGATTCTGAAGAAGGAGAAGTATCATTCAAGGCTGAAATTATCAATGTTCCTAATTTGGAGTCTAGAAAATCAGAATCTTCATTTGAGTCAGATGAAGATATTGATCTTGAAAAAGAACTTCTTTGTTCCTTACAAGAACTAAAGAGGCAAAAGAAATTGATATTAGAGTTTTAAAAAGAAAATAAAATATTGCAAATTGATTTAGAAAAAGTAAATCAGCTTATTGAGAATAAAAAATAGTCTCTTGTTGAAAAGGAAAAGAAACTAATTTTGTTACAAAATCAGATTGAACAAGCAGAATTAAATGTTAAATCTTCAACTCAAAGTTTAAGTTATTTTAAAGGTTATTGTTTCAAGTGCAATTTGTTTGGTCATAAGGCATTTAACTGCAAGATGAACAAACTTAGGTATGGTTTCAAGAACCTAATTAGATGCTTTAGGTGTTTTCATTATGGACACTTTGCTAATCAGTCTAAGCTTCATTTAAAGCCAAAAAAGGTATGGAAACCTATTGAAATATCCTTGATTATAGAAATAGCCTTATTTGCCCATAAACCTGCTACTTGGGTTTTGGACAGTGGTTGTTCACATCACATGACCTGATGCAAAAGAAAATTTAAAATCTTGGAAGATTTTGATGGAGGATTTGTTAGATTTGGAGATAACTCAGGTACTTATATCACTAGTCATGGATCAACAGTTCTCAATACAAATACACCCATTCATGATGTTTATTATGTAGAGGGCCTAAAACACAATCTTCTAAGTGTAAGTCAGATTTGTGACAGTGGGTATTCAATCTCTTTTAATGCTAAAGGATGTTCTATCAAGAGTAAGAACAAACTTGTTGCTAGTTATTTAAGAACATGAGGAAATTTATATAATCTTATTGATTCTACTATTAAGGAGTCTTCTCTAATTAATACCTGACTTGTAAGACAAGTAGGAGAAAATTGGTTATGCCATAAGCGACTGGGTCACCTAAATTTTGATAATCTTGCTAGGATGAACAAGAGAAAAAAGGTTAGAGGTTTACCTCTAATTAGCAAACTAGATAAATTTTTTGAAGAATGTGTTAAAGGTAAGAAAACCAGAATGTCTTTCAAAACTAAGGAGCACTTGTTTAATAGGCCTCCAGAAATTGTTCATACTGATCTTTGTGGTCCAACTAAAACTCCATCCCTAAATGGTGAAAGATATTGCATGCTATTTGTAGATGATTATTTGAGGATGGTTTGGGTAACTTTTTTGAAACATAAATCTGAAGCTTTTGCACGTTTCAAAATTTTTAGGAAAATGGTTGAGAGAGAAACTGATATCAAATTGAAATGTCTACGATCTGACAGAGGTGGATAATTCACCTCTCAAGAATTCATAGAGTATTGTAAAAAACATGGTATTAAGAGACATTTTTCAACTGCCCGTACACCACAACAAAATGGTGTTGTGGAAAGAAAAAATAGGATAGCCAAAGAAATGGCTAGGACTATGTTGAATGAAGCAAAGCTACCTAATAAATTCTAGAAAGAAGCTGTTCATACAGTTGTTTACATTCTCAACATGGCTCAAATTAGAGTAAGAACAACATATACTCCTTATGAACTTTGGCATGGAAAAACTGCTAATGTTAAGAATTTTAAAATTTTTGGCTGTAAATGTTTTATTAGAAAGGACAATGAATTGTTAGACAGTTTTAATTCCAGATCTGATGAGGGTATCTTTTTGGGATACTCTACATAGAGTAAATCCTTCAAATGTTACAATACAAGGTTGAATAAAGTCATTGAAGCTATAAATGTTATTTTTGATGAAAGCTCTTTGTTGAACAATAGCATTGATAAAGATGTTGAAGAAGAGTCTTTACAAAATAGGGAACATGTTCCTTGTGATCATCATGAATTTGCTAGTGATAATCAAGAATTTCTTGATCACACTAATCAAGAAGAGTCTTCAAATTCTCAAGAATAAAAAATTCCTTTAAAGACTCCTAGAATTATAGCAAAATGACATCCTAAGTCTCAAGTCATTGGAAATATAGAGGGAGGAATTCTAACAAGAAGAAAAGCCAAAGTTGATGAGCATGCTCACATTGCAGAACATTTTTGTTTGTTATCAAAGTTTGAACCAAAAATTGTGACTGAAGTCTTGACAGAACTGTGCTGGATGAATGCTATGAAAGATAAAATAAATTAGATTGAGAAAAACTAGACATGGGAACTTGTACCTAGACCTGACAACAAGAATGTTATAGGTGGGAAATGGATTTTTAGAAATAAACTACATGAAGATGGCCAAGTAGTAAGAAATAAAGCTCGATTTGTGTGTAAAGGCTATGCTCAGCAAGAAGGTATTGACTTTGGTGAGACTTTTGCACCAGTTGCAAGATTAGAATCCATTAGAATTTTTCTTGCATATGCTAGCTACAAAAATCTCACTATTTATCAAATGGATGTTAAAACTACTTTTTTAAATGGTTATCTTGGTGAAGAAGTTTATATGGAACAACCAAAAGGGTTTGAGTCATCTGATAAACCTGATTATGTATATCATCTTAAAAAACCATTATATGGCTTAAAACAAGCTCCTTGAGCATGGTATTCCAGACTAGATAAGCATCTTATTGCAAGTGGTTTTACACGTGGTAGTGCAGAAAACACTTTATATATTAAAAATATTAATGGAGATATCTAGCTGTGGAAGTCTATGTAGATGATATTATTTTTGGCTCTACAAATGATGCATTTGTTAATATGATTTAGAACAATAGATAGGGGGGCTGAATTAGTTGTTCTCAAGTCCAGATGTATAAAACAAACTTAAAATTTTTTCCTTAAATCAAATCCAATGACCAAAACAAACTCGGTCATCACTGATTCAACAATAGAAACATATAACAATGCAATCCACTACCCAGCTATAACTTAACTTGTAAAACACAGAAATGTTCAAACCAAAACATTCACACAAGTATTAACACCAGGATTTATAGTGGAAACCCAATTTGGGAAAAACCACTTTGTAACATGCTACTATTATTTTCACTCTTTTGAAGTGAGCTCGGTTAAAAACCAACCTTGTCAAAATTTACAATACACACTATCAAGTGTGACCCGGTTAAAGGATTTCAATCACCGTGTTAAAAGTGAGCCTTGTCATAGGACTTACATACACTCCATTAGAATGCAACCTTGTTCAAAGGATTTAACATATGACTGTTAGGTCAACCTCTGTTAAAAGGATTTTGACTGTTACAATGGTTAGAAAGTAGTAGCAATATTTATTTGAAAAATATACAACTCACTTTACAAATATCTGATCTGATTCCATACACTAATGCTGGTTTACTAACTTTGAAACTTTGCCATCTCCATCTTTGATCTACTTTGACATTTTCTTCAAGAAACCGCCACAATTCTCCTTCAGCCTTTTCTACTTATACAGTTAATAAAACTTTTCTAATCTTCCAGCATTCTCTTTTTCACCCCATGCACTTATGTATATCCAATGCTCAAGTTCCCTTTAATACTTTTCTCAATTAGGTTAGCTCATCTTATGCTGCTCAATCTCATTAGTAGATCTTAGGGTTAGGTCAAATTCATTGAATCTACCCACTTCATGTTCTTCAGCTCCTTTTCTAGAAACATCTCAAATCTTCTAAAGATTTACAATAAAATGTTTTACAATGCATTTAATGCTTTCAAATAATCAATAAATAAAGTCAACACATTTTACATAATCCAAGAATTCAACAATGTCGGCTCCAAAAGTAAATTCTCTTCAAATATAAAAATGTTGATGCTCGGTCAATACTGTGATTAGCTACTCGGTCTTTATGTAGAAAGCTCGGTTATTACTAGAAATGTTTCCTCAGCTTATACTATCTTCCTCAGAAATTAACTGTTGTTCGGTCGACACTAAATTTTTTCTGCATACACTGACCCAGTCGACACTAACATTACTCGGCTTAAACATGATTTCTCCATTCTTTTCTCGGTCAAGCCTACCAGTTTAGTCTTTAGTCTTAATAGTATAAATAATGCATTGTCTCATCATTGTACAACATAGTCAAGTACACTTTGTAGTATCAAGATAACTCAACCTTTCCCTAGGTGCTATTGTTACCAACCTTTCCTATCCCCTTAGCAACACTCAAATAGATATAGTACTTTCCTAAGTAGCAATAGTATTATCAATTAAGGTTTGACATCAATGACAATACAACAATTGTTTCAATTGCAGTTTCCAACAGCATTGTCAAAGCATTTTTTCGACATTATGCAATCCAAGTTTGAAATGTCTCTTTTGGGTGAACCGACATTTTTTCTTGGTCTACAAGTGACATAGCTTGAGCATAGTTTATTCTTGTCTCAACCAAAATATGCTAAAGAAATGTTGAAGAAATTTAATATGACCGAATGTAGACCTGTCAGCACGCCTATGGAAATAGGGTGCAAACTTGTTAAAGATGATGATTCACCTCTAGTGGATCAAACTTCAGTGGATCAAACTTCATACAGATCTATGATTAGTAATCTTTTATATCTTACAACATCTAGACCAGATCTGATGCAAGCATTTTGCTTGGTATCTCACTTTCAATCTGCTCCTAGATAATCTCATCTTAATGTTGTTATTCGAATTTTTAAGTATATTCAAGGTACTCTTGACTATGGTCTATGGTACCCACATAATGATGATTTCACATTGCTTGGATATACAGATGTAGATTGGGGTGGATCTGAGGAAAAAAAGAGCACTAGTTGTGCTGTATTTTTCTTGGGTAATCGTCTGGTTGCTTGGCATAGTAAGAAATAGGAATATGTTACTTTATCTACTTGTGAGTCTGAATATGTTGCAGCTACATCCTACTATACTTAGTTACTTTGGATGACATATTAGTTATTTGATCTTGGTATTCAGGTTTCTAAACCCATTTCTATCATGTGTGATAATATGAGTGCTATTCAGTTAAGTAAAAATCATGTTATGCACTCTCACACCAAACATGTGGCCATCAAACTTCATTTTTTGTGTGATAATGTTCTAGCCAACGAGTTCAAGTTGGTCTATGTTCCTACTCAAGCACAAATGGCGAATATTTTTACTAAAGCTCTTCCTCGGGCTTCTTTTGAACAACTCCGCACTTAGTTGGGTGTTGTCTCTCTTTCTCTACTGCACTAAGTTTTTCCCTTGTGGGGGAGTCTGTGAGCAGTTGCTGCTACCTCTTCATAGTCAATTTAGGTTTCTTTTAGCAGTGGTTTGTCCTTGATGCAAACTGGGGGAGATTGTGACCTCAGTTCTTTCAGGGATATTGGTTTTTCATACATGGTTAATGGTTTTTAGTTCATGGTTTTCAGTTCTTTCAGGATCCTTAGTTGAGATACAGTTTATTGTTTTCATATATCAAATGATTTTTCCTCAAGGACAAATGGGGGAGATTGTTGGTTCTTTATTTTTGACAGTTGATATCACCATAGCTGATAGTTGCCCTGCTGATGTGTATGCACCGTCATATGCTTTGGTGTGGTTGGCATCATTGGTTTGGTTGAATCTGTCATCATGCACTTAAAAGGTTACTTTGGGTTAGCATTATTGACTCATTGTAAATGTCACTTGGTTTGTGTTGCACCATGTGTGATGTTTGTGTAGTGGATTTGAAACATGATTATATTTCTTAAAAACTTCTTTTCACATGGTTATTTTCCTTTTCTTCAAGCCCTAACTAAGGGCACCGCCATGGAAGGTTGTGTGCTTGTTCTCATTATGCATTCAAATTTTTGTGATGGGTTTTCAATATGTTTATCCCCATGCCCCTACAGGTATGGAATAGTTCAATATCAATTTTTATTGTAGTTATTTGGTGATTTCTCTTGTCAAAAAATAGCAGTTCATTTATGAGGGGATTATTTTGTTTACGTCAAAAACCTAAATCCCTTATAAGCCCACCTTCCCAAGAAAAATAAAATTGAGATGAAAAGCCTAACCATCAAAATTTTGTGGACATAGAGAAGATGATGAAGAAAAATAAGATGAGATAAAAGTGGTAGTTATGGGTAAATAAATAATGTTGGTAGTTTAGTGGTCATAGTTTGGCAAGAATCAAAATGTCTTCAAATAGTTCAAAAAGAAAATAAAATGAAATGGAGTTAAATAAAAAATTATTTGTTAGAAGAGGAGCCCAACAAAGATAAATACCCTTCTCACTTTGATGAAGTGGTTGTTGAAGATAGAGAGGATGATCAGAAGAGTGAGTGAAATGAGGAGACAAATGAATATTATGAGGAATAGAAAAATAGTGATAATGGATAAGAGGGTAGTGATGAGGAAGAAAAATGCGAAGGATGCAACAAAGATGTGTATGATGGTAGAAAGCTCGCAAAAATTTATATATTAGACATGCAATTAAAAAGAAAATAATGATAAAGGGGAGAATAAAAAATTAAGTTGAGAAATTTTAGAATTGGGTTAGAGATTTTAAGGAGAGACTAGAATAGACTAACTGTGAAAATTACAATAAATTTGAGCAAGGCTTTAATGTCCTCATAGACATCGCTAATGGTATAATGAACAAAGTTGTTCTAGGAGTTATTTGAATAAGCTCAAGTATTAAATTAACTAAAGTAATAGATTAGGGAAGTTGCTAAAGGAAAGGATGAGGAATGTAATGAGATTAAAAAATAAGCTTGTGAAGATTATTTGGATTCCTTTATGGGCAATTAGAATCTCATTAAATATTTCTTTTTTCTTGGGTGAGGTTTTGGTATTTATTTGTTTTGATATTTGTTCAATTTTGATGTTAGTTGTGTTAAGGTTGTCGTATGTGCCTTTGCAGATCAGAAAAACTATTCTCATGCATAAATGGTAGTTTTTTGGTTTAGTCTAGGCTTTGGTGCTCCAATTTTATGGCTGGTTGTGAAACTTGTTTGGCTCTCTATTTTAAATTATATTTTTCTTGTTGTAACTTGGGATCAAGGGCCCTTCACTATTTAATCAAGGAAAACTTTTATAGACACAGTGTACATACCTATTTTGATTTATATTGATTTTTATATTATATATTTGATACTACTTGTCATTCTACCTCCAAAATAAAATAACATATGTTGTTCCTTATTATCTAATGTATATCACTTCCCTAACTATGATAATAGTTAATCAACTTGCATTTCAAAATGTTCAAAATGGGTGAAAAAAATATTATTTAAGTATGGAGTTGCTGAATTATGTTGTATCATATTAAGAATAGTACAAAAGTAGTTAGTATTGTATAATTCATTCATAGAAAGGTAGTACATCTAAATAGCATGTACCAAGGTGTTTACTATGACTAATATTATAAAATATAGATACTATATCTATACAATATATATCAATATGTATTTACTATGATTAATATTATAAACTATAGATATTATATCTATACAATGTATATCAATATCTTTCTTGTATCTTAGACATTGTAAAAAAAAATACTAAGAATTCAATCCAAAATTTAAAAAGGTTTCATACTTAACTCTCTTATTTCAAACTTTGAAAACCACATAATAATAAAACATTAATTTTAAAAATAGTTTCATGAGAAGATCAATGAGAAAATAGATCTCTATAAATGCACATAATATAAAGGCTGAGAACCATGCATAACAAAAATACATGTCTCCATAAATGCACATATTATAGAGGCTCACAACAATGCATAACAAAAATACATATCTGCATAAATGTAAATGCTCACAACAACGGAGATAACATAAATAAATTTGACTATACAAATAGAATCATCCCATCCTTGGACTGAATTACATCTGGTTCAGAGCAGATGTCAGAGGAAAAAAGAGCGTTGAGAGCAATACAACAAATGATTACAAAACATTCCAAAAAAAACACTCATGAATCACCAATACTTAGGGCCTGTACTATTTGCGAAAGATATGTTAAAATCCACCATGCTCAGGTAACGAACCTGTATGGATCCATTAATTGATGCCTTTCATTAGCTATGCTATGCCTTATCATTTCAAACTCTTGCAAGGACGTTGAGGAATTACTTCCACGACAAAAACCCTAAATAGTATAAGAACAACTTTTGTCAACTCAATCCACCTTCTTTCCATTTTTGCACCGTGGGTTTCTTTGTCTATAGCATAAGACATAAACCATGTTTTCTTGGTTGAAATTCTTTTATTGCAGCACCGGTTCAATGTGTCGTCAATCGCAGCATCTATGGAGACATTACTTTACAAATATATATTCATGTGATTATCAATCAGATTTATAACAGCTATTGGTGTTTCCTAGCGAATGCACAATTATATAATGAATGATCATGTGGGGGTCTGGAAGAAAAACTAAGCTTTCTGTTTTGCTATTTCTTTCTTCCACATGGCACATTTATTGGAAAGTGAGGACCGATTTGACAGAAGGTCAATATTATGAGGCAATAGTTTGTGATTCCAATTGGGAAAATCAAACTTTTGATTGATCAGAAATCATATTACGAAAGATTCAACTCAGAATATTGATTCTTAATTTCGGTGCTTATTGTAACTTGTCCCTATTCATTTGTTAAGCTTGGTTAGACCATCCATCTTTATATGACAGGTTACACAAATAGTGCAAAATTGACTCGATACTTATTGTTTGCACTTTAATTTCCCACACAGGATCGTTTACTTCCACCATGTCAGTAAAATGGCTTTGGGTTTCATGCATGTCCATGAAGCTATTATTATGCCTCTAAATGTCTGTTGTAATTATATGGAACATAGGGTGTTAATAGATTTAAAATGCTCCCATATAAGCATATATGTGAACATGATTTACCCACTAAAGACATTTCTGGTGAAGTTGACATGCATGCTATATGAGATCTTTTATGAGAACTTGTTCTACTCTATAAGAAAATTTGTTGTCTTTATCTTGTGTGGAAATGTGTCTGGTAAAAGAGTGAGAGTGAGAAAAAGATCAATCATGTTTCGAGGTAGAAATCTTATATTGAAAATGTGTATTCTAAAATATAGAATAAAATAAATAATACAATACATTTAAATGAAGTTTCTATTTTACATTTAGTTATAATTCTAATTGAATTACAATAAGTAAATAAAGAATAAAAAGGAGATATATTCTAATCAAGACAAGTTTTGACATCTATGACGTGTTCGAGATGGTTCACATGTTTGAGATTGTATTTAGTTGTTCCAAGCATTAAAACCAAAGCTGATCCACTATTCTTTGGTGTGAGTCATTATTATAAACTTATAATTCTAATTCCATACCAAATAAACAGTATTGTGTGTAGTAGCATAGATAAGATAAATCAATTAACAACATGCACAATAGAACGCTAGATTTACGTCGAAAATCAAAGAAGGAAAAAACCATGGCGAGAGTTAACTCACAATATATGAAACAAGTGTTATAATGTTTGTTTTAGGTTCATTGCCAAGTAAACACATCACTTCCTAAGCTTTCAAGCTAAGACACACTAGCCTAAGGTAAGATACAAAAGGAATTGTTGGCTGAGATTCATTTCCTTGGGGAAAGATACAAACCTTGCGAAGAAGAAACACCATCTTTAATCAAGGTAAATGAACATATGAATCAAGATGCACAAGTCTTCAACACATTGCCTCCAACAAATCTCCAAACATTAAGTTATCCTTGAATTTCTACCTCAAGCGACGACCTTCATAATGCCATCACTCCTTATCCTATGGGTATGTGTAGGATCATGGTATGCCAAAAGGTGGCGATGTGAAAAAAACCTATTTTCACTCGTCCAAAAGTGCAAAAATAGATTTGTTGACTTCTTAGTAGGCATGGGTGTCAGTACACCTGGCCAAGCCAAAAGCCAAACTTGAAGGCATAATCAAATATCCAATAATATCAGATATCAGATATTTGTTAGTGATATATATCACTGTACCCAGCCGCATTCAACATTTTTTCATTGTAAAAACATGAATGCAGCTACGGTTTTTGGATATCCGGTCCCGAATCCCCTATCTAATTTCTCCTAAATCGCCAGGTAAGTGAAAGCTTCCAATTTTTATTTTTTTAATTGTTTTTTATTGTTTTTAAATAGAAATATATAGTTTTTTATATAAAAATTAGGGTAGCAATGAGTTTTTGTATTGTTTTTTAAAATTCATTGTAATTATCTATTTGTTTTTTCATTGTTATCAGACATGGAATCAGAAAACCCTCCTAGTGATCCACAAACAATCCAAAACCCCCTCCCAACAATCCCCCACCTCCAGAAGATGTACGTATCACAAACCCTCTCCTTTTAGAAGATCTAATAGGAGATAATCTAAATGAACTTAGAGGATTTCCAACCACATATGCCAATATCCCCACATTGTTTCCCATGTTTATGACATTGAACTCAATTATTGAAAACATGGATAAACTTACACAACAACATAATCCTACACTTCTTTGGCGCAATTCAATGCACGCCCAGTTTGATGATGGACTTGATTATGCTCAAGTCATGAACCTAAATATAACAAAACATGACATAGCTAATCTTTTTGTGGATCCTAAAATCGGTCTAAAAGTAGAATATAAAAAAACCAAGTTGTCAATTAAATGGTGCACAAATAGTGCAATACGTGGCAACTTTTGGGACCGTTGGTGGGTGGTTTTTGATAGAGCACCTCACAATAATTTGGATGTCCCATTTTACTTTATTAAAAAATTGTATGCTGAATTTGTGCTCGATCACAAGGTAAATTATTGGAGTCTGAGACAAAACCAGGGTGTAGGTTTAGGCACTCCACAAGACAGGCCATGGGCATAATGGGTGAAATTCTGCACATATGTCCCCCCTCCCAAGATTTCACCACCTCCCATAGTGCAGCATCTAGACGTTATTGTTGAGGCCGGCTCATAGACTATTTGAGCCATTCACACCTTGACTAATCTGTTGGTTACATAAAATAGGACATTATTGCTTCCTCATCCTGATGCTTCTAGTGCTTCCATGAGCTCACATGTTTGTGTGCCCCACACTTATGTTATATGCAAGAATTTGTGCTTTGGTCCCCTAACTGATAGTGATTCATATAATTTTGGCTTCGATGGGGATGATTCTACACAACACACTACAAGCACTGAAGCAGCTCATGGAGATGTGCATCAGGAGCCTACAGTGCCATGGACTCCCACTGTTATGGTAAGGGTAAACCGTTCACTTTTTACATTGTTTTTAAATTTTATTGTTCATATTTTTAGTAGAATTTCCTTATAATAATTTCTCACTTATGTCTTTTTATGTGTTACATTTATGTATAGTTGATGACAGAGGAGGAGATGGCACAGGTGGAGGGGTCCACGCTTTCGACCATATCATTTGGTCTTGACTCTTCCATGGTACATATGTTTTAATGTACTCATTGGTTTCCTTTTAAATTATGATAATAGTATATGTACATTATTTTCTAATTTTTATGATCATCTTTTACATACTGATGCAGGTGTCACCAGTTGCCACTGAGGGGCAATGTGAGGGGGTGCAGGTGTCAGCTATTGATAAAGGAAAGGTAATTAAGTAATTTAGTTTGTTTATGCATACATGTATACTTGTCAATTGTGCGTACTCATTTTTAATTTACATGGTTTATTTGACAAAGAGTGGCACGTGATGATGCCGTGAGACCCTATCATCATGATAGAGTCATAGGCATATCCATTCAGAGTGATAGCCCCATGGTACATACATTTCTAAAGTTATTTGTGTGTATTTTTCTATCAAGTATATATAATATGGTCAACTTATGATAATATGAAGTATCTGTTTGACTTTTGTAGGTCACTCATAGTTTGAGGGAGCCAAAACAACAAGGGTTTGTATCGCTAATGACTCAGCCAACAATCCCTAAAGAAAGTTCAACACAGGTAAGTTTTAATGTTAATTTAGTTATTTTGTAAACATATATTTTCTACTAAGTTTTTAACATTAAATAGTATAACTCATAGGTCAATCTCATGTTCGCAAACATATACAGGTGGGAGTCATCATTGGTGGCACTACTCCTACACTACCAAGGACGTATATTAGGTCTATTGCCCGCGGGAGGAGACAGAGAGGTGAGGTATATGAAAGTTCAATTTTAGTTTAAATTTTATTTATTATTGTTGACTATGATTTTGAATTTTAATCTAACTTGGGGTTTTACTTTTGTGTTTGAATGTAGGATCCATTAGAGCCGAAGAGTACTTCAAAGAGGGTCCATTTTGATGATGCACCAGTAGAATAGGATGTCCTAAAAATATTTGTAGTCGAACTTCTTATTTTGAGATGTCATATGACATATTTTGAGATGGCTTATGCCACATTGTATCTAGATATGTTGACATATAAATATGTACAGAATTATTATTCATTTTGATATATATATGAAACTTGATATTCGATCCAATTTGTTAATTGTGTGTTCATTTATTCATTGTTAGTATCTAAATATGCTTGCGTGTATGTACTCATGTGTACAATTTATGCCTTAAGTATATTCATGTGTATTCAAGTACAATATTCATAACCTAAATTCACATGTATGAGCTATGTGCATGACTTAAGTGAATTCATGTTGTATGCTTTATAATTTATGTGCTACATGTAAGCTTCATGACTTAAGAAAATTTATGTGTACGCTTTATGTGCTACGTCTATTCACACATGTAATTCATCATTTGAGGTATATAAGGATATCTATTAAAGTGGTTTCAAGGTTTGTAGATTTACCCTTTACTCACAATGGCTAAAAGACTTCAAACTAGCCTAATTACATAATCATACACCCTTTTGGCAATAATCAAACACCCTTTTGGCCATATCAAAACATATTAGTTTTTTGGACAAAATATCAGTACTCTACATGTACCCCTGCAAATACACTAGGAATGCCTAAGAAACACAGTCTTATAGCATCTCACAGATCGTCAATACCTCTCACGAGGTCTGAGTTATGACACTCGATAGTTTTCTGACCAATCATGCTTAGTGCACCTTGGGGACACTTTGGTCCGGTGTGGTCTAGAACATTCTACTGACTTAGTAGTTGAAACAAGGTTATCCCTAGCATTTACCCACCCAACCGAAGCTAATGGTGTAGTCCATTCAATGCCAGGATGAACGGTTTGGAAGTAATCCATTGGCGCAACTTTCAACTGAACATCACTGCAAATTTTGGCATTGAGCGAGACTAGCGTTCCAAATTCAATCAAATTTGAATCTCTCAGAATGGAGAGAGGTTATTCTAGGCCTAAAAAATGTGGTCCTATAGCATATCATAGATCTTTGATACCTCTCACGGAGTCTAAGTTAAGAACCTTGAATGTTCGCTGCTCAATCATGCTTAGTGCACCTTGGGGACACTTTGGTCCAATGTGGTCCATAATGTTCTACTGACTCAGTGGTCAAAATAGGGTTGTCCCTAGCATTTACCTACCCAAACGAAGCTAATGGTGCAATCCATTTGGTGTCAGGATGAATAGTTTGGAAGTAATCCATTGATGCAACTTTCTACTGACCCTCACTGCAAGTTTTGGCATCGAGCGAGACTAGCGTGCCAAATTCAAACAAATTTGAATCTCCCAGAATGGAGAGAGGTTAATGTAGGCCTCAAAAATGTCATCCTACAGCATCTCACAGATTTTAGATACCTCTCATGGGGTCTGAGTTACAAGCCTCAAAAGTTCTCTACCCAATTGTTCTTAGTGCACCTTGGGGACACTTTGGTATGGCATGGTCTGAAACGTTCTGCTAATGCAGTGGTCAAAATAGGGTTGTCCCTAGTGTTGAAATTCTTACTTTGAGATGGCTTATGCCACATTGTATCTATATATGTTGACATATAAATATGTACAAAATTTTTGTTCATTTTGATATATATATATGAAACTTGATATTCGATCCAATTTGTTAATTGTGTGTTCATTCATTGTTAGTATGTAAATATGCTTTTCTATATGTACTCATGTGTACAATTTATGCCTTAAGTATATTCATGTATATTCAAGTACAATATTCATAACCTAAATTCACATGTATGGGCTACGTGCATGACTTAAGTGAATTCATGTTGTATTCTTTATAATTTGAGGTATAAAATGATATATATTAAAGTGTTTTTAAAGGTTTTTAGACTTACCCTTTGCTCCAATGGCTAAACAACTTCAAACTAGCCTAATTACATAATCAAACACCCTTTTGGCAATAATCAAACACCCTTTTGGCAACATAAAAATATATTGGTCTTTTGGACAAAATATCAGTACTATGCTTGTACCCCTACAAATACACTAGAAACACCTAAGAAAAATATTCTTGTAGCATCTCATGGATCACTGATACCTCTTACAAGGTCTAATTTATGATGCTTGATAGTTTGCTGACCAACTATTCTTAGTGCACCTTGGGCACACTTTGGTCCGGCGTGGTCCAGAACGTTCTACTGACTAAGTGGTCAAAATAGGGTTATCCATAGCGTTTAACCACCCAACCAAAGCTAATGGTGTAGTCCATTCGGTGTCAGGATGAATAGTTTGGAAGTAATCTATTGGTGCAACTTTCAACTGAACCTCACTGCAAGTTTTGGCATCGAGCGAGACTGGCGTACCAAATTCAAACAAATTTGAATCTCCCAGAATAGAAAAAGGTTATTGTAGGCCTCAGAAATGCCATCCTATAGCATCTCATGGATCTCCAATACCTCTCATGGAGTCTGAGCTATGAGCCTCAAAAGTTCACTTCTCAATCGTGATTAGTGCACCTTGGGAACACTTCGGTCCGGCATGGTCCGGAATGTTCTAATGACTCAGTGGTCAAAATAGGATTGTCCCTAGTGTTTACCTGCCTAATCAGAGCTAATGGAATAGTCCATTTGGTGTCAAGATGAATGGTTTGGAAGTAATCCACTGGTGCAACTTTCAACTGACCCTCACTGCAAGTTTTGACATCAAGCGAGACTTGTGTGCCAAATTCAAACAAATTTGAATCTCCTAGAATAGAGAGAGGTTATTGTAGGCCTCAGAAATTCTATCTTGTAGCATCTCATGGATCTCCGATATCTATCATAGAGTCAAAGTTATGAGCCTTGTAAGTTTGCTGCTCAATCGTGGTTAGTGCACCTTGGGGACACTTTGGTCCCGCATGGTTCGGAATGTTCTACTGACTTAGTGGTCAAAATGGGATTGCCCCTAGTGGTTACCTACCCAACTGAAGCTAATTGTGTGGTCCATTGGGTGTTGGGATGAACGGTTTGGAAGTAATCCAGTGGTGCAAATTTCAACTGAACCTCACCGCAAGTTTTGGCATAGAACGAGACTGGCATTCCAAATTCAATCAAATTTGAATCTCCCAGAATGGAGAGAGGTTATTGTAGGCCTTAGAAATTCCATCCTATAGCTTCTCACAGATCTCCAATACCTCTCACAGGGTCTGAGTTACAAGCCTTGAAAGTTTGATGCTCAATCGTGCTTAGTGCACCTTGGAGACACTTTGGTTCGGCATGGTCTGGAATGTTCTTCTGACTCAGTGGTCAAAATAGAGTTGTCCCTAGCATTTACCCACCCAATTGGAGCTAATAGCTTATTCCATTTGGTGTCGAGATGAATAGTTTGAAAGTAATCCATTGGTGCAACTTTCAACTGACCCTCACTATAAGTTTTCACATCGAGCGAGACTGGCATGCCAAATTCAAACAAATTTCAATCTCCCATAATGGAGAGAGATTATTGTGGGCCTCAGAAACATCATCCTATAGCATATCATGGATCTTTGATACCTCTCAGGGAGTCTGAGTTATGAGCCTGAAAAGTTCGCTACTCAATAGTGCTTAGTGCACCTTGGGGACACTTTGGTTCGGTGTGGTTCAGAACATTCTACTGACTTAGTGGTCCAAATGAGATTGTCCCTAGTATTTACCTACCCAACCAAAGCTAATGGTGTAGTCCATTTGGTGTCGGGACAAATTGTTTGGAAGTAATCCATTGGCGCAACTTTCAACTGAACCTCACTACAAGTTTTGGCATCGAGCGAGACTAGCGTGCCAAATTCAATAAAATGTGAATCTCATAGAATAGAGAAAGGTTATTATAGGTCTTAAAAACATGGTCCTATAGCATCTCATAGATCTCTAATACCTCTAATGGAGTCCAAGTTATGAGCCTTGAATGTTTGCTGCTCAATCGTGCTTAGTGCACCTTGGGGACACTTTGGTCGGGCGTGGGCCAGAATGTTCTACTGACTTAGTGGTCAAAACAAGGTTATCCCTAGCATTTAACCACCCAACCAGAGCTAATGGTACAGTCCATTTGGTGTTGGGATGAATGGTTTGGAAGTAATCTATTGGTGCAATTTTCAACTGACCCTCACTACAAGTTTTCACATCGAGTGAGACTGGCGTGCCAAATTCAAATAAATTTGAATCTCCCAGAATAGAGAGAGGTTAATGTAGGCCTCATAAACCTCATCTTGTAGCATCTCATGGATCTTAGATGCCTCTCATGGGGTCTGAGTTACAAGCCTCAAAAGTTCACTGTCCAATTGTGCTTAGTGCACCTTGGGGATACTTTGGTCCAGCATGGTCTGAAACATTCTGCTGATGTAGTGGTCAAAATGTGGTTTTCCCTAGCATTTACCCATCCAACCAGAGTGAATGGAATAGTCCATTCGATGCCAGAATGAATGGTTTGGAAGTAATCCATTGGTGCAACTTTCAACTGACCCTCACTACATGTTTTGGCATCGAACGAGACTGGCGTGCCAAATTCAAAAAAAAAAATCTCCCAAAATGGAGAGAGGTTATTGTAGGCCTCAGAAACATTTTCCTATAGCATCTTATGGATCTTTGATACTTCTCACAGGGTCTGAGTTATGAGCCTTGAAATTTCACTCCCCAATCATGCTTAGTACACCTTGGGGACACTTTGGTCCACGTGGTTTGGATCGTTCTGATGACTTAGTGATTGAAACAAGCTTTTTCCTAGCATTTACCACCTAACCAAAGCTAATGGCACCTTCCCTTCGGTGCCGAGATGAATAGTTTGGAAGTAATCCATTGGTGCAACTTTCAATTGACCCTCACTGCAAGTTTTGGCATCGAGCGAGACTGGCGTGCCAAATTCAAACAAATTTGAATCTCCCAGAACAAAGAGAGGTTATTGTAGGCCTCAAAAATTCCATCCTTTAACATCTCATAGATCTCTGATACCTCTCACAGGGTCCGAGTTGCAAGCCTCAAAATTTCGCTGCCCAATCATGCTTAGTGCACCTTGGGGACACTTTGGTTCGGCATGGTATGAAACATTCTACTGACTCAGTGGTTGAAACAGGGTTGTGCTTAGCATTTACCCACCCAACTAAAGCTATTAGAATAGTCCATTCAGTGTGAAGATGAATGGTTTAGAAGTAATCCATTGATGCAACTTTCAACTGACCCTCACTGCAAGTTTTGGCATTGAGAGAGATTGGCGTGCCAAATTCAAACAAATTTGAATCTCCCAAAATAGAGAGAGGTTATTGTAGGCTTCTAAAACTTCATCCTTAACCATCTCATAGATCTCTAATACCTCTCACGGAGTCCAAGTTATGACCCTCGAAAGTTCGCTGCTCAATCATACTTAGTGCACCTTGGGGACACTTTGGTCTAGTGTGGTCCGAAACATTTTAATGACTCAGTGGTAAAAATAGGATTGTCCCTAGCATTTACCTACCTAACTAGAGCTAATGAAATATTCTATTCAGTGTTGGGATGAATGGTTTGTAAGTAATCAACTGGTGCAACTTTCAACTCACCCTCATTGCAAGTTTTAGCATCGAGCGACACTTGCGTGCTAAATTAAAAAAAAATTGAATCTCCCAAAATTGAGAGAGGTTATTTTAGCCCTCGAAAACTCCATCTTGTAGCATCTAATAGATCTCTGATAGCTATCACAGAGTCTGAGTTATGAGCCTTGAAATTTTTCTGCTCAATCGTACTTAGTGCACCTTGGGGACACTTTAGTCCCGTGTGGTCCGGAATGTTCTACTGACTCAATGGTCAAAATGGGATTGTCCCTAACATTTACCTACCCAACTAAAGCTAATTGTGCAGTCCATTCAATGTCGGGATGAATGGTTTGGAAGTAATCTAGTGGTGCAAATTTCAACTGACCCTCACTGCAAGTTTTGGCATCGAGCGAGACTAGCGTGCCAAATTTAATCAAATTTGAATCTCCTAGAATCGAGAGATGTTATTGTAGGCCTTGAAAATGCTATCTTATAGCATCTCACAGATCTCCAATACCTCTCATGGGGTCTGAGTTACGAGCTTTGAAAGTTCTCTGCCCAATCATGCTTAGTGCATCTTAGGGACACTTTGGTTTGGCATGGTCCGGAGCCTTCTTCTGACTTAGTGGTCAAAATGGGGTTGTCCCTAGTGTTTATGCACCCAATTAGAGCTAATGGCATAGTCCATTCGGTGTCGAGACAAAGAGTTTTGAAGTAATCCATTGGTACAACTTTCAACTGACCATCACTACAAGTTTTTACATAGAGCGATACTGACATGCCGAATTCAAAAAAAATTAAATCTCCCAAAATGGAGAAAGATTATTGTGGGTCTCAAAAAAATTGTCTTGTAGCATATCATAGATCTTTGATACCTCTCATGCAGTCCAAGTTATGAGCCTTGAAAGTTCGTTGCTCAATCATGCTTAGTGCACCTTAGGGACACTTTGGTCCGGTGTAGTCTGGAATGTTCGACTAACTTAGTGGTCAAAATGGGATTGTCCCTAGGGTTTACTCGTCCAACCAAAGCTAATGGTGCAGTCAATTTGGTGCTGGGATGAATGGTTTGGAAGTAATCCAGTGGTGCAACTTTCAACTGAACCACACTGCAAGTTTTGGCAACAAGCGAGACTAGCGTGCCAAATTCAATCAAATTTGAATCTCATAGAACGGAGAGAGGTTATTGTAGGCCTCAGAAATATGGTCCTTTAGCATCTCACAGATCTTCGATACTGATGTAGGAGCATCCTAGGTGTAAGAGAAATCTTGCATTGCCCAAAAATATTTTTATTTTTGTATTCAATAAGGGCTATCTTGTGTAGAGCTACTATTTGTGGAAACTTTCTATTTTCAAAAAATTGGTCATGTGATCTCGAAATGTCCTAATTTCACATGCGGAGGTTCATCTAATTCATATCAGCCTGTCAGTAAAGTTTCATTGATAGATCAAGTCTAGCTTTGGAGATATTGAAGATTTTTGGTATTGGTAGTAGGGTACAAAAACTTTGAACTCAGTTTTGAAGGCTTTAGAGGCCCCAGATGAGGTCAAAACCTCAGCTGAATGAAGCTTGCTTAATTTGGGCATTGTAGAGCTCCTTGTGCTCTTTCCAAATTGGGGTTATAATAGTCAATTGGGTCAACTGGTGATGACTTATGGTCTTCGAAAGTCAGGCCACCTGAAATGGCAAAAAATAATTTTCCTTCAAAATTTATGTTCGGGTTTCAAAAGTTATTTTGAGCTGACTTTGATATAATAAATTGAAAAATAAAATAATTCTAAGTTCGGTCGGCCCTATGGGATAAATTTTTGGAACCTTCTCGGGCGATGGAAATTGCCTATATAAAGAAGGCCCATAATGTTGTCTTAGTCAGTTCGGGACAGTTCTGGGTAGTAGATCTGGGTATTGATTCGAGGCTTTATCCTACAGAATATTGTAAGGGAATGCCCATGTGGCTTTGCATATTGTAATTTTGAAAGTTTGTAATTCCACATTTGTGGAGATAATAAGAAGCCCATTATCTGTTCTCGCATATTGTTGTTGATTCTCTATTTCTTTTATGTGTTTGTGGTATTAAGGGGAGCACCCTTCATCAGATACCTCTCATAGAGTTTGAATTATGAGCCTTGAATGTTCGCTGCTCAATCGTGCTTAGTGCACCTTAGGGACACTTTGGTCAGGCATGGTCCCCAACGTTCTACTAACTCAGTGATCAAAACAGGGTTGTCCCTAGCATTTACTTGACCAACCAGAGCTAATGGCGCAATCCATTTGGTGATGGGATGAAAGGTTTGGAAGTAATGCATTGGTGCAACTTTTAACTGACCCTCATTGCAAGTTTTGGCATTGAGCGAGACTAGCGTGCCAAATTCAAACAAATTTGAATCTCCCAAAATAGAGAGAGGTTAATGCAGGCCTCAAAAACATCACATGTAGCATCTCATGGATCTCAAATACCTCTCATGGGGTCTAAGTTATGAGCCTTGAAAGTTCGCTGCCCAATTGTGCTCAGTGCACCTTGGGGACACTTTGGTCCAGTGTGGTCTGGAATGTTCTGCTGACGTAGTTGTCAAAATAGGGTTTTCCCTAGCATTTACTCACCCAACCAGAGCTAATGGCGCAGTCCATTCGGTGCCGAGATGAACGGTTTGGAAGTAATCCATTAGTACAACTTTCAACTAACCCTCACTGCATGTTTTGGCATTGAGCAAGACTGGCGTGCCAAATTCAAACAAATTTGAATCTCCTAGAATGGAGAGAGTTTATTGTAGGCCTGGGAAATGCCATCTTGTAGCATCTCATAGATCTCCAATACCTCTCATGGGGTCTGAGTTACGAGCCTTGAAAGTTCAGTGCCCAATCGTGCTTAGTACAACTTGGGGACACTTTGATCCGGTGTAGTCTGGAACGTTCTGATGACTCAGTGGTCAAAATGGGGTTGTGCCTAGCATTTACCACCCAACTAGAGCTAATGGTATAGTCCATTCGGTGTCAAGATGAATGGTTTGGAAGTAATCCATTGGTGCAACTTTCAACTGACCCTCACTACAAGTTTTGGCATCGAGGGAAATTGGCATGTCAAATTCAAAGAAATTTGAATCTCCCAGAATGGAGAGAGGTTATTATAGGTCTCAAAAATGTCATCCTATAACATCTCATGGATCTCTGATACCTCTCATAGGGTCCGAGTTATGAGCCTCAAAATTTCCCTATCCAATCATGCATAGTGCACCTTGGGGACACTTTGGTTCAGCATGGTCCGGAACATTCTGCTGACTTAGTGGTCAAAATGGGGTTGTCCCTAGTGTTTCCCCACCCAAAAAGAGCTAATGGAATAGTCCATTTGGTGCAAGGAGGAATGATTTCAAAGTTGTTGGTTGTTCCCTTTGATCTTTAAAACTTGTAGATTTATACTTTGATGGATAACTATAATGAAACTTTGACTCTATCACCACTCTAAATTCTACAAGGAAGAGGGCCAATTAACAAAGATCAAGGAGATCCTCCTACACTTTGAGCCTCAATGCTTAGGTGGGTGTACCCTTGACTCACTTCTTCAAAGGAGTCTCTAAACAATATATAACTATACCCTTTACTATCTGATTGACAGGTTTATCATTTAATTGTGTGTGTGTGATTACTGATGATGGACTGCTTCCAGAGAATGGATCAGTGCCTTATCCTAGGGCATAGAGTCACTTAACAACCTATATCACCCTAAAACCTTAACTCAAACATATATAGACTCAGAGTAACTACTTTGCCTATTACTCCCCTCACTCACATATCAGGACATCAAATCCTTATCTTGCCATGAACTCACCGAACTTACCTTAAAGACTTTAATCCTAACTTTGTTAGGAACTCAAAGGTAACCCCAAAATACTCTTTGTTTACCATATGCTAACCCACTTTGTGCAATCAACTTATATGAGCTCAAGAGAAAAACAAAAAGACATACACTAATATGAGATTGGAATCCAAAATATTCTCACTTAGACTTGTAGAATCAATACATTACCAAATGACAAAATGCACAAAGGAAACAAACCCTAAATCTAGGCTCTCCTTGTTCAAATTTTCACTATCAACAATCTGGGACCAAAACCAAAAGAATTGGAACCCCTGCAAACTCAAAAAGTCTGCAACTTATACCCCCCTAGTCATCTTGGAAATTTTCAACAAGCTACGGATGACTAGGAGTAAGGTTTCAACCACCCAACCTGCTAGAAACAATCATGAATTTAATTTAGGGGTGGGAAACACATCCAATCTAGGAAAGAGGAAGTCCTAGACTAATCCTTAATTATGAAAGTCTTCTCTACAAGTACAAAGGATCACAAAACCAAGCTCAAAAGGACACCCTGCAACATGCCTTGAGCCAGAACTGCAACGTACATGTTCTGCAAATGAGCACTAGACATCTTGCACCACACTACAAATGGCAAACCAATCACTTCTCACCAAACAGGGTTGTTTCTGCATTGAATTCCATAAAAATGGTACCCTCTGTAGCTGGAAACTCTCACAAATTCAAATTTGAATCTCAACAGTTATTTCTTTGGCACCTAGAGAGAAACAACGACCAAGATTTAAACCTTTACCAACTTTAAAATGCAGCCGTCTGATCAATCTCCCTTTGAAAACTTGGGCCCACCATTAACTCCGCAATGATGATATTCATAATAGTTGTCGCATGATCGCATAGCCAGAAAGTGGCCCCTGTGAACATGCGACAAGGCCAAAAGACTACCACCCTATCACCCGCTGGCCAATCAGAAAAGCCCATGTCACCAAAAACACCGGCCCCACCTATCTGGTGAACTGGTGACCAAAGAAATTTCTTCAGTTCGTGAAATACTTTACACCATCACCAAAAAACGTAGCGATCACGCGACCATTGTTCATTGAATCACCCAATGAACTAGGGCATCGCCAAACATTATGTAAACCAGTGACAAGAAGGAAATTTGTCAGGCCACTAAATACTTTGTCACAATTGCCAAAAAGCACCGAGAAATCACACTGGGCCCGCTAATGAAAATCCACGGCCATCGCAAGATCACAAAGACTCTGACACACCTAATGAGATTATATGTCATTCATCAATTAATTGATAGGATCAGGACCCATTGACAGATCTAAAAAGTAGGTCCCACTGACAACAAGACACTTTGCAAATACACAGATGAATCAAATAGCACCAACTGTGCATATGTGTCAATGGACCTACCTGCCTTCCTTATGAGAATCAACGACTGTCGCTATACCATCGCATTAAAGGTTGAGCATGTTTCATTAACGGTATAATGACAGCCACAAGATTAAATTGAACTTTAATTTGCCTGAATGCCAAGAAGATTGGTCCCACCATTCTGCGATCACTCAACTATGGAAAACTTAACCGCCAGCCAAGTCACCAGATGCTAAGGGCTTAACTGCAAGAAACTAGCAACCAAGAGAAAACTACAAGTCACCAAGTTGCCGAAAGAAAACTAACCGCAAGGCAGCCGAACACTATGAAGAATAGGGACCCACGCGGATAGGTGGCAAGCGGTCACATGATCGCATGTCAAAAAAGTCTGACATGCGGCCATGTGACAACCAATCAGGGAAAGCCTTTGAAAACTTGGGCCCACCATCCATCACACTTGTGCAATTAGGGAACACTAGCAAATAGGAAACTATGAGGTCAAAAACACACAGGGTTTTCACACAGACCGAAAACATCATGGATTTTCAAAAACATTGTGGGTTTTTGACACTTAGGCAGATTTTGAAATTATTTTCTGGATTTTGTGATTCAGCACATGCAATCTAGGCTAGAGCAAGGTGACACAATGAAGAACACAGGGTAGGACACTTTACAAAAACATTTGCAGGGAAGAGGCCATTTTCATAGGATTTTTGCTATGACAGAAAAATGGCCTAACAGTGGCTCTAGTTGGGGATGATGGGTAACTTGTACACATGTGAGAAATTAGGATTTCTGGGAGAGCAGACCACCCACTGGATAAAATTGTAGACAGCAAGGAACAAGCAGGGCAAGACAAGCAACCGGACCAAAAACTGAAAGAGCAAGGCAAAACAGGGCAGGGGAAAGCAACCTATATACAAAGATCTACAAAATGTACAACCCTAACTACTGCTCATGGAAAATAGAGTACTTCAAATGAAGTACTACTTCAAGAATTGTCCATGAACTGGCAACTCTTGAATATCACCATTAAAATCCTTGATGATGTAAGAATCTTGGCCCCATTTCTCATGAATCAAATATGGCCCTAACCAGATGGGATCAAACTTACCATGTTTCCCCTTATCCTCCGATCTGGCATTCCAAACTAACACCAAATCACCAGGTTCAAACTTCCTGTCAACAGTCCTTTTATCATATAAATTCTTAACCTGCAACTACAATTTGGCATTCCTTGCAACTGATTCTCTTCTAGTTTCATCCAACCTAATGAGGTCCTCAATTCTCAACTGCATTTCATCATCAATGTCATCATCATTTAACTGCACAAACTTGTACATCTCCAATAAGTTATTCTGAGGCATTCTAGCATGAATTCTGTATACTAAGTCAAATGGTGCACAACCAATTTCCCTCTTCATAGTTACCCTATCAGCCCATAAAGTTAATGACAACTTTGAATTCCATGCCCTCTTATTTTTCTCAAGGATTCTCTTCAAGATCTTAATCAAACTCTTATTAGTAGATTCTGCCTGACCATTTCCTTGTGGATGATAAGGTGAGGAATTAAAAATCTGAATTCCCAAACCTTTGCAAAAGTCCTTATATTCGGCAGACCTGAAGCACATAGCATTATCACTCACTATCCTCTCGGGGCACCCAAACCTTTTAATAATATTATTCATCAGAAAGTCAATTACCACCCTGCTAGTTGCATTCCTTGTAGGTAAAGCTTCTACCCACTTTGTAAAGTAATCAGTGGCAACTAAGATCCATGAATGTCCTCCACTTGACTTGTTTGGTATCTCCCCTATGAAATCAATTCCCCATTGTTAGAAAGGAGCCTGAACTTCTACTGGCTTTAATGGTACATTACCTGAAAACTTAAGCTTACCAGAGAACCTTTGACAAGCATCACATCTCCTTACCAACTATTCTGCATCCTTGAAGATTGTTGGCCACCAAAATCCTACTCTCAAGATCTTATGAGTAGTTGTTTTACCCATATAATGTCCACCACAAACTCGCTCATGCATCTCCTTCAACAATACATTAGCTTGATTCTCATCTACACATTTCAACAGTATGCAATCCAAATTTTTTCTATACAACTTACATTTCATAATTACATACTTGATGGCCTGTAACTTCAATGTCCTCTTTTGATTATCATTCATACTCTCTAGACACCTCATGTTTCTCAAATAGTAAATAATATCCTGATACCAAATACAATCATCCATATCACATGTATAATCAATTTCAGAATGATTTACCTAGTTTTCATCTAGATTGGATTCAGCCATAAATTTTGCCAATCCTTGACCTCTAACCAACTTAGTGATCTGGATCTCAACATTGAATTCCTAGATCCTATTGATCCATTTGCACCTTCTTCCAGATACCTCTTGCTGTGAGAAAATATCCTTCACAGTCACACTTGGCACAAAAGCAATCACAACTACTCCCATCAAGTAACACATAAAAGCCTTGATTTGTTTCACAAGTGCATAAGCCTATTTCTCATTTATGTCATACTTTAATTTTGCAGCCTGCAAGGATTTACTGAAAAATGCAATAGGCTGCTCAAAACCATCCTTATTCTTTTGTAACAAAACTGCAGCAATAGTATGAAGAGATGAAAAGGAAAAGATATGCATTGGGACATTATAATCAGGTGCCATAAGCACTGGTGCATTTGTGATAGCCTGCTTGATATTCTTGAAGGCCTCATCAGGCTCACCCTCCCAATTGATCACAGATCCCTTCTTCAACATCTTGAAAATAGGTCTAGTAACCTCTACAAAGTTTGTCACAAACCTCCTTAGAAAATTGACCTGACCAAAGAAGGACTGAATCCCTTTAATATTTTTTGGTCTCTGAATTTTATCAATGGCTGCTACCCTTTCAAGGTCAATTCTCACTCCTTGCTTCCCAACTAGGTGGCCAAGCAACTTACCTTTTGTGACACCAAAAGCACATTTCCTTGGGTTCAAAGAAATGCCAAATTCCAAGGCCCTCACAAATATTTTTTCTAAATGAGCACAATGGTCCTCTTCCCTCTTGGAATAGGTAGTTAAATCATCTTGATACACAATAAGGAAAGCATTGATAAAATCTGAAAAGGCAACATCCATTGCCCTCTGAAAAGTGGCACCAGCATTTGAGAGACCAAAAGGCATTCTCACATAGACATATGTTCCCCAAGGTGTTGTAAAGGCTATCTTGAATTGTTTTGATTCCTTGAAAATGACCTAATTGTAGCCAGAGAAACCATCCATCATTGACATCAATTCTGATCCGGTTACTCTCTGCAACATAGCCTCCATATTGGGCAAACAATAATTATATTTCAATGAGCTGATGTTCAAATTCCTGAAGTCCACACAAAGCCTCATGTCACCATTATTTTTTCTTACAGGAATAAGGTTTGACACCCAAGAAGAATGCCTTATAGGCTTGATAATGCCAGCATCTCTCAACTTCATTAATTCTTCTTACATCTTGGTTGCCAAAGTAGGATTAATAGGCCTTTGTTTTTTCCAGAAAGGTTTAGCAACTTCTTTCAATGGAATAACATGCTGAAATAAATCCTCTTTATAAACCTTTAGGTCATCATATGACCATGCAAAAACATGCCTAAATTTTCTCAATAATTCAATCAAAGGTCTCCTTACCTTTTGAGATATATCTCTACCAATGTATACTTTCTTAGGTATCTCATGTGATCCAAGATTTATCTCCTCAAGATCAGCATGATCTTCTCCTTTGATATTCTTTTGAACTCTATCTTGGTTGTCAAAGACAGTCTCCAAAATAACAAGCCCCTTGGACACCTTGTTAGTTCTAAGCTAAATGACCTCATTGCCTAAGACAACCTCCCTTTCTCCTACTGACTCAACCAAGGCTGAACAATCAAATTCCTAACCATGATACTAATCCTTGCAATCCATAAACTTCAAAATATCATTATCATCATCAAAAACTTGTCAATTCTCAACATTATCTAGTATACTAGGCCTAGCCTAAATTTCAACTTTAGAGATACCAGAGAATGTGACATCATTGGGGTTGATTGCAATATTGGCTAACAAGTCAGCCACCTTGTTGTTACTCCTATCCTTCCACTCAATATTGAAGGCATCAAAATGTTCAATCAAATCCCAAATTGCATTCCTATATTGTTTCAACCTTCTATTCTTGGAAGCATACATGGACCTGACTTAGGACACCACCAACTCAGAATCACCAATAACATTTAGACATTTAATACCATGCTTTTGTGCCAACCTCAATCCTAACAACAAGGCCTCATATTCTGCTATATTGTTGGTACAAAAGAAATTCAATGTGAAAGAGAACTTATAGGTGTTTCCATCAGGAGAAATAAGTAAAATACCTGCTCCTGCACCATCTTTGCAATTTGCACCATCAAAGTACATTACCCACAAATTACTCTTCACAAAATCAGCACCTACTTCAAAAAAGATAGGTGACAAAATATGTTCATTTTCAAATACAGGGATCTCTGCCCTAAAAGCATTAACATCAGTATCCACAAAACATGTAGTTTCATTATCTATGTTTCTCTCAATCATGTGGCATACTCTTAGCTCTCGTTCAATCTTGACAAACTGATCATCAATCTTGAAAGTTGCATAGGACAAATCACACTATAAACTTCCACCCATGGCAACACTCCACCTTCTAGATAGCAACATCCCATAATGAGGAGGGATATCCACCACTAAAACACTCATTGTTATCTCTTTCTCTAGATATGCTGCCAACCTATATGGCATTGCATTGATAGTCCCAATAACTAGTACCTCCCTTTGATCCATTGCACAACACCTGCCTTGCACTATATCAACTTTAAGGCCCAACCTCTCCATGATTTTGAAAGGCATGATAGTATTAGAGGCACCACTATCAATCATACATTTTCTTAGCTTCATCCCATTCACAAGAACACTTAAGAAGAATGGGTCAATATTTTCAAGGTTGGCATTAATAGAACTGTCCAAATATATTGGAGGAATTTGAGACACAATTCCCTGAGTAGAAACATCCTTCAAAGCTTTATCCTGAGATCCATTGCATGAAGTATCACTTTTGTGAGTATTACCAACCCATGCAATAGCTTTATCTTTATGTTTAGGGATCCTCAACAATTCTGACAATGAAACCTTAACTGTAATTTGTGACAATACAGATAACATGTCAATAGGGGTAGAAGCAAGAATCTCAATCTACACTGCCTTAACGTCCTTTTGCATGTCTGATACATTAGATGTACTAACCACCCTCACTTTTTCAATCCTAGCCATTGTGTTAACTGGCTTCTCAATCTCAATAGAGACCTTTTCAATTCCAACTCCCTTAGGCTCACAATGCTTACCTTTTACATTCTTTAATTTCACCATGTGATCAACCTTTGATTTGTTCTCATTAGGTTCTCTGGAGTTGGTACTCTTTATAAACATTCCTGCAGCTTTCTCATTTGTATTCCTTGCCACCATGCCTCTAGTTTGCACCTGGGCAATCATTTCTACAGTAATCCTATCCATCTCTTCTCTAGAAGGCCTTCTCAAATTTATGGGCTTGGGAGAAGAATTCATGTTACATGTTTTTTGATCAATTCATTCACCATCAGAAAAAACCTCTTGATGAAAAAGGGCTTGATTATGTCTCTTCACATTTAAATCTGCCTCTTCATCAAAATTAGAATCATCTTCATATCCTAGATATGAAGAAACCATGTTGCATCCAACATCATCTTGTTCTTCTTCTCATTCTATCTCCTCATTGCCACAATCTTGATTTGCAGCCATAGATTGTGCAACCACACAATGCTCTGCAGAATGAGGGGACTGGCATGCAACACACCAAGATATGTTCTCCATGACATTTATTGAAGCCTTATGCAGAGCGTCAGGGACAACTCTATCATTGTTTCCTCTTGCAGTAGGGATAATAGGCTTGCCATCCTTCCATTGGGTGTTGTAGGGGTAGTTTTGTAGTCTATTCTGTTTATTGAAATTGTTGTTGAATTGAGGCTTTTCATTGGTAGGAGCACTGATGTTCCTATTTGAAAGTGCTTGAAAATCCTTTAATGCATTAAGCACCTTATCCAATTTATCTTCTTCTTGCCTCCTAGATCCAACATTCTTATCATTTTCTTTCTTATATTTCTTGTCCCCAAACAACTTTGGGTCATCTCTCTTTCCACCCAATTTTCCTGATATTTTCATGTTGTTCTCAATATTGATAGCAATCCTAAAAGCATCCCTAAGAGTTCTTGGTTCTTTATCCCTCAATAAATATCCCATCTTCCCATCAAATGCATTGAAGTATGTAGTTAGACAAACATTGTCATCTAACCACATAACTTGGAACAACCTATGCACACCCTTCTGAAATCTCATGTTGAATTCAGCTGTAGACTCATTCTGATTTTTCCTTATGGTGTTGAATTCATTCAACATGAAACTAGCATTAGGCCTATCACCATACTTCTCTTTGAAACATTTCTCAAAACAGACCCAAGTATCAATACATCTATCAGGAAGCCTCTTAAACCAATCTCTAGCATCCTCCATTAGAGATTGAACAAATAGTTTCATGACTACATCCTCATGCTCTACCTCATAATCATTAAGCATATCAAAAAATATCCTAAGATTCTCTTCACAACTAATAGCATTATTACTAGCAAACTTAGGTACCTTATCTCTAATATCATTTGGAAAAGCATTTGGATAGCCAGGAATTCCATCAAAACTTATTTGCCTATAGCCTTCTAGTTGCATAGGTCTTCTTTGAAAGCTTGAACTAGTGTTAACCCTAGGATCAACATTAGAATCTATATTTATTTGTGCATTTGACTGTTGCCTAGGATCTGCACCTATCCTAGCAGATGAAGAAGGAAATGAACTAGTAGCATTACTAAGTGGAATAATAGTAGTCATAGATGGCATACCTAGTTCAATAGTAGATGGGCCAAGAGCATTAGCTGAAGAAGCCCTCAAAAATTAGATCTTCCTTTTCTTTTCTACAATGGAAACCTCAACCTCAGCTCTCTCTAGTTCTCTTACAAGGTCCTCATCTTCTTTTCTCCTTCTCTCCATTTCAGTGTCCTTATTTGAATCAAGTGGTGGGATCCCTGGTATTTTCACTAATTTTCTTGCTTGGTCACCCACCATCCTCTGCTTTCCTTTCTCATTAATGATAATAGCAGGTCTAGTGATCCTATGCCCATCTTTATCTTTAGGCAAAGGGACATAACTCTGCACTTGTCTAACCACAGGGCCCTCCCTATCAAATTCATGATCCTGAAACAAGCGCTCTTGCTCACTCCTCAAGGCATCAAGATCACCAAAAACATCATACTGAAGAGTTCTAGGAGCAGAAGAAAGAATTTTGTTTCTCTCCTTCATTTCATTTATTTTTCTAAGAAGAGACTACCTCTCTATCAAAGCATTCACCTTTTTAGTCTCTCTCTCCTCCTGTAATCTTTTATGTATGGCATCCTGCTCTGCCAACTGCAACCTTAGTGCATTCAAGTCATCAGGATCCACCATAATGTCATCAAAACCAGATGACACATCCATATCAGGAAGATTTTGATATGGGAAGTGAACTTGCCTATGTCTCATGGGTTCTCTTCTAAAATGATCTTCATCAAGATCCAAGTCAACCTCTAAACCCATATCTTTGTTTTGTTCATTCTGACCTACAAGCAATGGACCTTTGTCGTAAAATGCAGCCTCAGGGGTATCATAGAATCTCTCTTCAGAGTGACCACCATCTGATCTAGAAGCTATATCTTATGAACCATCCTCACTTGAGGATACATGTGGTACTCTAGCTCTAGCATTTCTTTGTTCTTTCATGGGAGCACTAGTAGACTCACCATTCCTTCTAATCTAGCTCTTCTTTTCTTGTCTAAGAAGCTGCTCCAAAGTGACCTCTGGATTCTTTCTAACAAAAGGCCTAGTATTTCTCCTCTTATCCATGATTTATTAATATGCAGCACTAGTTCTAACCTTTAATTTGCCACACACCTAGATGGGAAATCTTTGAAACACAACAGGAAAACAAAAACACACTTACAACCTTCCTCTCTAGATTCTCACCAGCAGAATCATTGTCTTATTGATGGCTTGGATGGGTAGGTCTATTTGGTCAATAAGATTTTGAATACTTCAATATGACTGCAATCAGAGACCTAACATATGCATATCTTCATAATCATTCTCCCCAGCGGAGTCACCATTTTGTTGGTGACTCAGATGGGCAAATCAATCTGGTCAATAAGATACTACAAAATTTTGAAACAACCAGAGATTCTAACAGATAAACTTTCTTTTCATTCTTCTCCCTAGCAGAGTCGCCATTTTGTTGGTTGTTCCCTTTGATCTTCAAAACTTGTAGATTTATACTTTGATGGATAACTATAATGAATCTTTGACTCTATCACCACTCCAAAGTCTACAAGGAAGAGGGCCAATTAACAAAGATCAAGGAGATCCTCCTACACTTTGAGCCTCAATGCTCAGGCGGGTGTACCCTTGACTCACTTCTTCAAAGGAATCTCTAAACAATATATAACTATACCCTTTACTATCTGATTGAAAGGTTTATCATTTAATTGTGTGTGTGAGATTGCTGATGATGGACTACTTCCAGAGAATGGATCAGTGCCTTATCCCAGGGCAGAGAGTCACTTAACAACCTATATCACCCTAAAACCTTAACTCAAACATATATAGACTCAGAGTAAGTGGTTTGCCTATTACTCCCCTCACTCACATATCAGGACATCAAATCCTTATCTTGCCATGAACTCACTAAACTTACCTTAAAGACTTTAATCCTAACTTTGTTAGGAACTCAAAGGTAACCCCAAAATACTCTTTGTTTACCATATGCTAACCCACTTTGTGCAATCAACATATATGAACTCAAGAGAAAAACAAAATGACATACACCAATATGAGATTGGAATCCAAAATATTCTCACTAAGACTTGCAGAATCAATACATTACCAAATGACAAAATGCACAAAGGAAACAAACCCTAAATCTAGGCTCTCCTTGTTCAAATTTTCACTATCAATAATTTGGGACCAAAACCAAAAGAATTGGAACCCCTGCAAACTCAAAAAGTCTGCAACTTATACCCCCCTAGTCATCTTGGAAATTTGCAACAAGCTACGGATGACTAGGGGTAAGGTTTCAACCACCTAACCTGCTAGAAACAATCATGAATTTAATTCAGGGGTGGGAAACACATCCAATCTAGGAAAGAGGAAATCCTGGACTAATCCTTAATTATGAAAGTCTTCTCTGCAAGTACAAAGGATCACAAAACTAGGCTCAAAAGGACACCCTACAACATGCCTTGAGCCACAACTGTAACATACATGTTCTGCAAATGAGCACTAGACATCTTGGACCACACTGCAAAAGGCAAACCAATCGCTTCTCACCAAATAGGGTCATTTCTGCATTGAATTACATAAAAATGGTACCCTCTATCATTGGAAACTCTCAGAAATTCAAATTTGAATCTCAACGGTTATTTCTTTGCCACCTACAGAGAAATGATGGCCAAGATTTAAACCTTTACCAACTTTAAAATGCAGCTGTCCGATCAATCTCCCTTTGAAAACCTGGGCCCACCATTAACTCCATAACGATGATATTCATAATAGTTGTCACATGATCACATAGCCGAAAAGTGACCCCTGCGAACATGCGACAAGGCCAAAAGACTGCCACCTTGTCACCCGCTGGGCAATCAGAAAAGCCCATGTCACCAAAAACACTGGCCCCACCTATCTGGTGAATTGGTGACCAAAGAACTTTCGCTGGTTCACAAAATACTTTACACCATCACCAAAAAACCTAGCGATCATGTGACCATTATTCGCTGAATCACCCAATGAACTAGGGCATCGCCAAACATTATGCAAACCAGTGATAAGAAGGAAATTTGTCGGGCCGCTAAATACTTTGTCACAACTTCCAAAAAGCACCGAGAAATCACACTTGGCCCGCTAAGTAAAATCGACAGTCGTCGCAAGATCACAAAGACTCTGACACACCTGATGAGATTATATGTCATTCATGGATTAAATGATAGGATCAGGAACCATTGACACATCCGAAAACTAGGTCCCACTAACATCAAGCCACTGTGCAAATACACAGACAAATCAAATTTCACCAACTATGCATACGTGTCAATGGACCTACCTGCCTTCCTTATGAGAATCAATGGCTATCGCTATAGCACCACATTAAAGGTTGAGCATGTTTCATTAATGGTATGATGATAGCCACAAGATTAAACTAAACTTTAATCTGCCTAAATGCTAAGAAGATCAGTCGCACCATTCCATGATCACTCAGCTATGGAAAACTTAACCGCCAGCCAAGTCACCAGATGCTAAGGGCTTAATTGCCAGAAACCAGCGACCAAGAGAAAATTGCAAGTCGCCAGGTCGTCAAAAGAAAACTAACTACCAGGCAGCCAAACACTATGAAGAACAGGGACCCACGCGGACAGGTGGCAAGTGGTCACATGATCGCATGTCAGAAAAGTCTAAGATGCGGCCATGTGACAACTAATCAGGAAAAACCTTTAAAAACCTAGGCCCACCATCCATCGCACTTGCGCAATTAGGGAATGCCAGCAAACAAGAAACTATGAGGTTGAAAACACATAGGGTTTTCACACAAACTGAAAACATCATGGATTTTCAAAAATATTGTGGGTTTTCGACACTTAGGAAGATTTTGAAATTATTTTCCTACAGACCTTAGAATTTGAATAGCTTTCTAGATTTTGTGATTCAGCACATGCAATCTGGGCTAGAGCAAGGTGACACAATGAAGAACACAGGGTAGGATAGTTTACAAAAATATTTGCAAGGAAGAGGCCATTTTCACAGGATTTTTGCTATGACAAAAAAATGGCCTAACAGAAGTAATCCATTGGTGCAAGTTTCAACTTACCTTCAATGCAAGTTTTGGCATCGAGCGAGACTGGCGTGCCACATTCAAAAAAATTGAATCTACTAGAACAGAGTGAGGTTATTGTATGCCTCAAAAACACCATCCTTTAGCATCTGATAGATCTCTAATACCTCTCATAGGGTCTGAGTTACGAGCCTTGAAAGTTCTTTGCCCAATCGTGCTTAGTGCACCTTGGGGACACTTTGGTCTACTGTGGTCTGAAACATTCTACTAACTTAGTGGTCAAAATGAACTTGTTCCTAGCATTACCCAGCCAACCGGAGCTAATGGCATAGTCCATTTGGTGCTAGGATGCAATCCTCGAACACTATCCCTTCACCCAGGGTATCATCATTTTACTTTGGACACATTTGACCAATTTTGACTCAATGACTCCAACTATTACATCATTTGATGATACAAATGTAATGGAATTAAGAAAATAAAAATGTAAGGATACAAAATTAAGAGGATACAAATTATATAAGGATACAACATTCATAGTAAGGAAACACATTTTTTGCACTTTACATGGCATTATGATACAAATGTGGGCTTTTAATATTTGAAAATCAACCCCATGGGCTTTTTTGTCTTTCCAATTTTGCATCTAATTTTTTATATACCAAATTTGGCATCTAAATATGCACATTAAATTTGATTTTTGTTTTTATATACAAAATTTGGCATCTAAATATGCACATTACATTCGATTGTTATTTTTATATATAAAATTTGGCATCTAACTATGCACATTACATTCAATTGTTGGCTTTATATACAAAATTTAGCATCTAAATATGCAAATTACACAACTATATATAAAAAATAAGTGTCATTTTCACTCCAATCCCTGCATTTAGAAGGCAAAAGAAAAGTTAATAGAGAATATAAGAAGTGCCCTTTTGGCATCTAAATATGCAAATTACATAACTATATTTTAACTTGAGTTGAACTTACCTATTGAAGTGTGCATGAAGGGTCATCTCTATGCTTGAGAGTATTCAGTATTGCTTCATGATTAGCAATACTAATAGTCCAAAGTTCCTTTGTCTTTGGTTTTTCTTGATGTTTCAACAATTTAACATTGGTTGCTATAACAAGGTGTGAATACATGAAAATGGTTTTGTGCTTCTCATAGTCTTCAAATGCAGGAATGCCATTATTTATAATCATATATGTGTGCAACCATGTTCCTGCAACAACATGTGATCCTATTGGATATGTGAACATATCATCATTTTTCATCAGTTGGGCAAGTTTATGCTTTCCTCGTACACAATGTGCTAACCAGTAATCCAATATCTCATCATTCCTTTCTGGTGCAACCAATGCAAAAACATTTCCTAGCTATAGAAGATCTGAAAGATGGTCGTAGTCAAGTGAAAAATCCATGTCATCATTTATTACAGAGACTGTGAGAGATAAAGGAGTAAGATAATGTGGAACCCATGTATCAACCCACTCACTTGACTCACACTGATCCCAATCACACAAAAGACAACTCAGACAATAACAAGACAACTATCATATCCAAATGGTCCATGTACTAGCATCTGAGCTTTGAAATGAATGCATTTTTGAAGAATCTTTCATAGTTTGACAATCCAACGTATCTCCTATTGTGCCCAACTCAACCAACCAAAATAATCTCCGCACTTCTGAATCAAGAGTCCCCCCTGTGACAATGCTAAAGTACACCAATCAATAATAGAACAGGCATCAATGAGTTCTACACCTGAAATCCTCAGTTGCTCCTTAACTAGAGCTCTCTTTACACATGCATCTACTCCATCATTCTCCCCTTTTCCATGACCAACTTAAAAAAAACTCCAAATATGAGGTACACCTCTCTCTACATGCATTATACATAACCATTAAAACATACGAGCATTTTTTAATTGACCTATGCAATTATCTGACAAAATGAGATGTCTATCCATAGCAATATTATTTTCTCGCACCCACTCAAAATAATTCTCAAAGAAATGTTGGAAAAACTCGGATGAGTGCAATCTATCATCGCTCATATAAAAATGGTACTCTATTATTATCTTCCGGTCATCTTATGTACTATCAGGGGAATGTCTATATGTTATGTACACAAAAATAGAAACCTGAATAGAATTATAATATTGAGCTTGCAACTCATTTTGGGTATGCAATGTATAGTTCTCTACAAAGTCAACAACTGATATAATAGTGCCAATCAAGAAAGTGTCCTTACACATCCTGAATTGTTGATCCAGCCACTGAGACCTATGACTATGCCTTGCATACTTGTAAAAAAGATTCTTCCTGAAATCTAAAATAAAATCAGCTACATTGTATTCTTTAGTAACCAACTCATATCTAGAGCCTTCACCTCCATTTTTTAATGTATATTTAATGGTTTCATATACCTTTTTGTCGACAACTGTCTTTCCAAAATCATGTTCACAGCCCTCACGAAAAAATTCAACAAAATTCACTAGCCCACCACACTTTGAGCACTTGTCATTTAAGAAATGTTTTCTATAAAAGAAACATCCATCTTCTCTAGGACATAAAAAATGATCTATCAAGTCTCTTGATGATTTTGGAAGAGCACTTGCACCACACTCCTCCAACATTTCACTAATATGCAAAGTAGAATGAATGGATTGTAACAATTCATGGTGCATTGAAAACTCCACATGATATTTGCAACAACAAGTATTTTGAATCTTATGAGGCACACAAAAAAAAGGCTCCAGGGCTTCAAAAGTTCTTTATGATATTTTCAATGTTGGATGTGTTTCACAAAATTTTTTGAACAACATTGTTTGACTCACCTCCAAATAATTTTTGGGATGCCGGGTGCGGTCTCAAATGACAATTCTCAACTTCAAGACATCCTTCACATTTGGTGACACTCTTGAGTTAGATTGCCAAAATAGTTGAATTTGATCCTTCACAACATTGGTAAGCTTCTTATCACAATGTGAAAGTCTCCCACCATAAGCCCATGTATCATTTTGAAGAGGATCATCAAGTCTTTGTCTTCTTGCAAGTGCTAAATCCAAAGTTTTATGATTTAGATTCAATTCAACACAAGTTTGTCTCATCAGACGAGCCTTTCTCAAATGATGACTTACCAAGGAGGTTTTAATAACCCTCCCAAAAAATCTCTTATCTTTTTCCTTGGTAGTCTTCCCAATGGAATTGAGAGCACTAAAAATATTTCTCACAATAATAGCATTCCACTCCTTTTTCTTGTTCACACTAATCTTCAATTTGACTAGTATATGTCTCATCTTCTGCATCTTTAACAATTGCTCAAAAAGTTTTGAAACCCACAAGTGAAAAGTTCTTTTTGATCTCTTGCCATCAAAATTTATCATTATGTTCTCATCAATTTCAAGTAACCATTTAGTTCTTCTTGAAGGTCTCAATTTTGAAGTTTGTCTTTCTTCCTCCGAAGGGACTTCATTTCTCATATAATTTGGAGATGTGTAATGTTGATTTGGTTCTTCTGCGCCATTATCATTGCCAATTCCTTCATATTCAATGAGTGGATTGTCATTGACAATGTCCACACTTCCATTGGCCACATCTACATGTTCATTTTCAAAACCTACATTTTCATCTTCAAATTCATGTTCTTCACTTGAAACCACATTCAAAGCTGGGTCTATGCTGACATATTCATTCATATTTAACTTACCTTGTCTCTTGTTTCGATGGCCAACCCTATCCATTTCTGTATACACTTCAACATCTTCATTTGTGAGTCTCCTCTTTCATTTATGCTTTCGACAACTACTACTCCCCATACTTAAACCAAAAAGAAGATGCAAATACCTTTGGTAATAGAGAAAATCACCCCAAAAAAAGATGAAATACCTTTGGTAATTGAGAAAATCACCCCAAAAAGTGGTTTTTTATCTTCTTGATGCAACTCAAATCCCATAATTCAAGAAAAACATGTGACTATCTGGAGGGACCCAGAGAATCTTGTTTTTTTTTACACCAGTAAATGAAATCGGATATCTAAAATTATCAAATATCTAATATCTCCCACCAAAATTTTGGCAAAATATCTCTCTCTCTCACTTTTCTCTCTCCTCTCTTTCTCTCCTCTCTCTCTCTCACCTAGAGAGAGAGAGAGGAGAGAGGAGAGAGACAAAGAGAGAGAGAGAGAGAGAGAGAGAGGTCATGAGGACTTCCTAGGTGTCCTAACACATGATAAGGCATACTAGGACCCCTATGAAGTTCCCGTGACCCCTTTTGACACATTTGAATACTTATGTGTGTCCTAAGGGGTTGTAGGACACCTTAGGACACACTTGAGGGTTCCACTACGTCGAAAGGGGTCATGGGGACTTCCTAGGGGTCCTAGTACATCTTATGATGCATTAGGACCCCTAGGAAGTCCTCATGACCCCTTTCGACACATTGGAACCCTCAACTATGTCCTAAGGGGTCATAGGACCCCTTAGGACACACTTGAGGGTTCCAATGTACCGAAAGGGGTCATGAGGACTTCTCAAGGGTCCTAGTACACCTTATCACATGTTAAGACCCCTAGGAAGTCCTCATGACCCCTTTCGACACATTAGAACCCTCAAGTGTGTCCTAAGGGATCCTATGACCCTTTAGGACACACTTGAGCATTTAAATATGACAAAAGGGGTCATGAGGACTTCCCAAGGGTCCTAGTATGCCTTATCATGCTTTAGGACCCCTAGGAAGTCCTCATGACCCCTTTTGACACATTGGAATCCTCAAGTCTGTCCTAAGAGGTCCTATGACCCCTTAGGAGACACTTGACCATTCAAATGTTTCAAAAGGGGTCATGGGGACTTTCCAAGGGTCCTAGTATGCCTTATCATCTGATAGGACCCCTAGGAAGTCCTCATGACCCATTTCGACACATTGGAACCCTCAAGTGATTTTTAAGGGGTTGTAGGACCCCTTAGGACACACTTGATGGATCCAATGTATCAAAAGGGGTCATGGGGACTTCCCAGGGGTCCTAGTATGCCTTATCACATGTTAGGACCCCTAGGAAGTCCTCATGACCCCTTTCGACACATTAGAACCCTCAAGTGTGTCCTAAGGGGTCATAAGACCCCGTAGGACACACTTGAGGGTTCCAATGTGTTGAAATGGGTCATGGGGACTTCCCAGGGGTCCTAGTATGCCTTATCATGCATTAGGACCCCTAAGAATTCATCATGACCCCTTTCAACACATTGGAACCCAAAACTATGTCCTAAGGGGTCGTAGGACCCCTTAGGAAACACTTGAGGGTTTCAATGCGTGAAAAGAAGTCATGGGGACTTCCTAGGGGTCCTAGTATGCCTTATCATGAGTTAGGACCCCTAGGAAGTCCTCATGACCCCCTTCGACACATTGGAACCCTCAAGTGTGTCCTAAGGGGTCCTATGACCCCTTAGGACACACTTGAGCATTCAAATATGTTAAAAGGGGTCATGGGGACTTCCCAGGGGTCCTAGTATGCTTTATCACATGTTAGGACACCTAGAAAGTCATCATGACCCCTTTCGACACATTGGAACCCTCAAGTGTGTCCTAGGGGGTCCTACGACCCCTTAGGAGACACTTGAGAAATGATATGTGTCAAAAGGGGTCATGGGGACTTCCTAGGGGTCCTAGTACATCTTATCACACATTAGGACTCCTAGGAAGTCCTCATGATCCCTTTCAACAAATTGGAACCCTCAAGTGTGTCCTAAGGGGTTGTAGGACCCCTTAGGACACACTTGAAGGTTCCAATTTTTTGAAAGGGATCATGGGGACTTCCCAGGGATCCTAGTACACATTATCATGTATTAGGACCCCTAGGAAGTCCTCATGACCCCTTTCGATACACTGGAACACTCAAGTGTGTCCTAAGGGGTCACACTTGAGCATTCAAATGTGTCAAAAGGGGTCATAGGGACTTCCCAGGGGTCCTAGTATGCCTTATCACATGTTAGGAACCCTAGGAAGTTCGCATGACCCTTTTCGACACATTGGAACTTTCAAGTGTGCCCTAAAGGGTCATAGGACCCATTAGGACACACTTGAGGGTTCCAATGTGTCGAAAGTGGTCATGGGGACTTCCCAGGGGTCCTAGTATGACTTATCACATGTTAGGACCCCTAGGAAGTCCTCACGACCCCTTTTGACATAGTGGAACCCTCAAGTGTGTCCTTAGGGCTCGCAGGACCCCTTAGGACACACTCGAGGGTTCCAATGTGTCAAAAGGGGTCATGTTGACTTCTCAAGGATCCTAGTATGCCTTATCACATGTTAGGACCCCTAGGAAGTGCTCATGACCTCTTTCAACACATTAGAACCCTTAGGTGTGTCCCAAGGGGTCCTATAACCCCTTAGGACACACTTGAGCATTCAAATGTGTCAAAATGGGTCATGGGAACTTCCTAGGGTTCCTAGTACACCTTATCATGCGTTACGACCCCTAAGAACTCCTCATAACCCCTTTTAACACATTGGAACCCTCAAGTGTGTCATAAGGGGTTGTAGGACCCCTTAGGACACACTTGAGGGTTCCAATGTGTTGAAAGGGGTCATGGGGACTTTCTAGGGGTCCTAGTATGCCTTATCACGTGTTAAGACCCCTAGGAAGTCCTCATGACCCCTTTCCACACATTGGAACCCTCAAGTTTGTCCTAACGGGTCCTACAACCCCTTAGGAGATAGTTGAGCATTCAAATGTGTCAGAAGGGGTCATGGGGACTTTCCAGAGTTCCTAACATGTGATAAGGCATACTACGACCCCTGGGAAGTCCCCATGACCCCTTTCCACACATTGGAGCCCTCAACTGTATCTTAAGGGGACCCCTTAGGATACACTAGAGGGTTCCAATATGTCAAAAGGTGTCATGAGGACTTCCTAGGGGTCCTAGTATGCCTTATCACATGTTAGGACCCCTGGAAATTCTCCATCACCCCTTCTGACACATTTGAATACTCAACTATGTCCTAAGGGGTGGTAGGACTCCTTAGGATAGACTCGATGGTTCCAATGTGTGGAAAGGGGTCATGAGGACTTCCTAGGGGCCATAACATGTGATAAGGCATACTAGGACCCCTGAGAAGTCCCCATGACCCCTTTTGACACATTGGAACCCTCAAGTGTGTCCTAAGGGGTTGTAGGACCCCTTAGGACACACTTGAGGGTTCAAATGTGTCAAAAGGGGTCATGGGGACTTCCTATGGGTCCTAGTATGCCTTATCAGGTGTTAGGACCCTTAGGAAGTCCTCATGACCCCTTTCCACACATTGGAACCCTCAAGTTTGTCCTAAGGGGTCCTACTACCCCTTAGGACACAATTGAGTATTCAAACATGTCGGAAGGGGTCATGGGGACTTCCCAGGGGTCCTAGTACACCTTATCACATATTAGGACCCCTAGGAAGTCCTCATGACCCCTTTCGATACATCAGAACCCTCAAGTGTGTCTGAAGGGGTCCTACGACCCTTTAGGACACAATTGAGGGTGCCAATGTGTTGAAAAGGGTCATGCAGACTTCGTAGGGGTCCTAACACATGATAAGGCATACTAGGACCCCTGGGAAGTCCCCATGACCCCTTTTGACACATTTGAATGCTCAAGTGCGACCCTTTAGGACACACTTGAGGGTTCCAATGTGTCGAAAGGGATCATGAGGACTTCCTATGGGTCCTAATTCATGATAAGGCATACTAGGACCCCTTGGAAGTCCCCATGACCCCTTTCAAAAAATTGGAACCCTCAAATGTGTCCTAAGGGGTCCTACGGCCCTTTAGGACACACTTGAGGGTTCCAATTTGTCGAAAGGGATCATGAGGACTTCCTAGGGGTCCTAACACATGATAAGACATACTAGGACCCCTAGGAAGTCCCCATGACCCCTTTTGATAAGGTGTACTAGGACACCTAGGAAGTCACCATGATCCCTTTCGACACATTTGAATGCTCAAGTGTGTTCGGAGGGGTCCTAGGACCCCTTAGGACACACTTGAGGGTTTCAATGTGTCTAAAGGGGTCATGGGGACCTCCTAGGGGTCTTAGTACACCTTATCACATGTTAGGACCCCTAGGAAGTCCTCTCTCTCTCTCTCTCTCTGATCTAGAGCCTTCACCACCACTTTTTAATGTACATTTAAAGGTTTCATATACCTTTTTGTGGAAAATGTACCTTAAACCTTCTTACATCAATTTTTATGCCACTATTTGTTTCTAGAACAAATGATGAGCATACGATGGTTCTACAACTCTGTCAAATTTCTTTTTGAGAGTTAAAAAATTAATTGATTGTATTCAATTGAGGGGAAGTCCATTGACATCTACTTATTCAGTATAGTCAGACTGCCGAAATTACAAGGAGTTTGTAGAAAAATCCTGTGTTTGATATTTTCAAGAGCATTTGGGCTGAAACTGTCTATCCTCAAATCAACTATGTAGGTATTTTTTTGAAATCATTTTGTATATCAAATAATATAATACATACTAATATAAAAATTTATATTATAATATTTATGCTATGCTATTATTATTTAATATTAATATTTAAAATGAAATTAATATTAACATAACAAATATATAATTTAATATGAAGCTTGAATTAATATTAACATAAAAAGAATACAACTTAATTTATAAGATAATTAATATTACTATTAAAAAATACATTTATTATGAAACTTGAATTTGGGAAAAATAGGGCAATTGAAATTTCAAAATAGGCTGGCTTTTTCGGATATCCGATTAGGCTTGGTATTTTCTTTATCATTACCAAACATGTGTGGTCAACCCTTTAGGCGTGTTTCAGGAGATAGTTCTTGATACCGAGACTTCAACCATGTAGTTGACGACTATTTTTTCACCTGAAATTGATGAAATGAAAAGGGTTTCTTAAAGACATTACCCTCTTTCCATCAATATAATTGTTGTCAAATTTTGAGTTTAGTAAGTAATTATTACTTATTTTTCAATTAAGTTATCTTTAAAGTCGTAATTGACATACTGATTGAAAAACAACTATAACTTTCAAACTGTTTAACCTTTTGGAAATCCAAAACATGCGTCACATTCTATGCTTCGGCTACTATAAGAAATTTTATTTTTTTTGAATTTGGTAAAATTTTGAATTAGTTAAGGTGGTCAGACACGAGAGTTTTTTTATTCTGAAAAATTTGTAGCAAAAAATTCATAATTAATTATTTATTTGACAAAAAATTACAAAACAATATGTGTCACATCCGAACATGAGTCTACTACTTATATCTAGAATCTTGGGAAAATATATTATCATTTGATTGTGATTAAGGTGGTCAAACATACACATACTTTTTATCTTTTCCCTAAAAATTTTGTAGTACTACATTGAAATCTAAAATGTTTTACAATTGGACAACAAAAATTTCAAAAAAAGGGCTAGTAGTTTAGAAACTACATTCAATTTCCTACAGATTCTAGTCTTAAAACTTTTTCACATAAGGGTCATAAGATGTTTAACCTTTTACATCAAGTTGACTAACCTTGATTTTTTGATTTTTCATTGCCACTTAAGGCCATAGTTTGGTATACCATGATCCTGCACATACCCCTATACTATCCCATATGATCCACACACTCTTACAATCAATCAACATCAATTTGATCTTTTGTATATACCATCTTCTTCATTGCAAACTTCAACTAGGTCATCCAAAGAAGGGGAAAAATATAGGTCCTATAATGCTAGCCACAAAAACATAATTGTAGTAAAGTTGGTCCAATCTAGGAGATAGAGAGGACCTAAAAATATCATAACATGCCTTTCACTACTTTAGAAATCATAACACATATTTCATTTATTTAAAAACACTTTAAATACTATCACACATGTTCCAAGGTTGGAAACAAGGTAACACATTGATAAACCAAACAATACATCACTAGTTGGCTCAAAATATATGTTTGACATTAATATTCCCAATCCACATCCTCACATTGCCAAGATAGGACCCAAAAAACTACAAAACCTTCAAGTTAGGTGAAATCACCCACAAATTCATTATAAGATGAAGAACAAGTTATATAAGCTGGACCAAAGCAATTACCTTGAAACATACATTCTATACACAATGAACCAATCAAAATGGATCATCTAGCAACATGAAAAGTGCCCCCAAGGCTTTCCTTGAATATCAAAAGGCTTCTCAAATCCAACTTTCATCTTCTTACTTTGATATCAAATTGACATAACAAATCTAATAGAATCATTTCACTCAAAAGATTCAAATGCATACTAATAATTATTATCACTACTTGTAGATAACACTAATTCTTGAAACATCAAAAAAATTACTAAGAAATAGATAAACATAATTCAACATAAAATAACACTATATTTACTTGGAAACTCCAAATAGAAAAATAAACTTTAGTATAGTTGGTTCGATTTACTGTGCAAACCCAATCGTCCAAAAGATATTAAAGAACTTACATTATTTAGTAGGAACGAAGCTACATAAAGTTTACCCTTAAATTGAGAAATTGATCTACAAATATAATCATAGGAACCAACCTATAGGGGAAATCAATCCCCTAATCCAAGATCTATGCACTAGCTCAGGTATGAGAGACCAATCTCAAATACATCAAGATATACATAATATATATTATAAAAACCTTCAATGATGAATTCTCATCATCATTTGATTTATTAAATTCATAACACCCTCCCAATGTGATTGATATCGACAATTTCAAGCTCTTCACCTAAATTTGTTAATGATTATAGCTTCAGTTGGATAAATTATAAATTTTATATATATATATATATATATATATATATATATATATATATATATATATATATATATATAATATATATATATATATATATATATATATATATATATATATATATATATATATATATATATATATATATATATATATATATATATATATATATATATATATATATATATATATATATATATATATATATATATGCATGCATTCACAATTGGGAAAATTAATATAATCTCATATTATTAATATAATTGTCAAATTATTCATCAAATGATATACTTATCATTTCCTGTTATTATCAATTTAATATCAATACCAGTCAAATGACTGTCACCGATTAGTATCAAGTTAATGACACAGTCTTCATTTGCTTACGTGCATCATGTATTGTATTACTTACTCACCAGTCACCACAAATTATATGCGTCAGTTGAATATTGCAAATCACCATGTGAGTATCATCTGTTATCAGTTATCACTACTGTTTAGATGTTAGTTTGTTATTACCTTGGAGACATGTTAATGAAGAGACATGTCTCCACATGTGGAGACATGTCTATCCATTAATGTGTCCCCAAGTATATATATAAAATAGTTGATGATTGAATAAAGGATACACAATAGATACACAGTGAATATACTCAGCAGTGCAAGTTTCGATCAACACATATTCAATTCATATTTTAGTTTATATAAATATTGATTGCTAATATATATATATATACATATATATACATATATATATATATATACATATATATATATATATATATACATATTATATATACATATATATATATATATACATATATATATATATATATATATGTATATATATATATGTATGTATATATATATATATATATATACATACATATATATATATATAA